>NW_025902196.1:3078-20329 GCF_018835915.1 Vigna umbellata
TAGTAAGTCAGAAGACTTTAGGCCGCGTTTATGACCGCGTAATATCGTTGCGGAATCTGCCGCGGTTGTCCAAAGACCCGCTGCCTAAATCCTTTTTTTTAAAAAAACATTTTGTTCCACTATATGCCGGGTTGGGGGTTACAACCGCGGATAGCCCCCTGCAGTTTTTTTTAAATTGCAGGTCTGTTTTTGTGATATCCACTACCACAAAAACAGACCTGCATATAGTAGTGTCTTGAATCTCTGGAAAAGACAATTCATATTAATTAGTGTAAGATTCAACTTTAGGAAAATCAAAATTTGTTAAAAGTTATAACAATTTGTTAAAGTTACCACTAATGAGGAATCAGGTTAAGAATGCAAAAGGCCATAAATACCCTGAACAGGGGCGGACGAAAAAGCGTGGTGGCAACAACGGAATGGCAGCGAGAGGATACAGGCGTTTCAAAAAACGATTTTGATCGGCTACAACTATTTTTTATCGTCAAAATGGGAAATGACCGAACATTTGAGTTTAATAAAAAACTTAAAAAAACGGTGAAGAAACGAGGAACCTGAGAGGGGTGTGGTCGGACGGAGAAGAAAACTCAAGTTTTGAGCGTCTGCGGAACAAGACGATACTGTTCCAACTTTTTTATTTTTTAACTCTGACTGGGGAATCTACCGTGGGGGGGGGCGTGTGCGGGGGGTGGCACGTGTTCACCTACTTACCCGCGTATAAGATGGCATTTTTGAAACTATTTTTAACATATCCGCGGTTCCGGCACCTGCGGTATAATATGGCATTTTTGAAAATTATTTTTAAACTATTGCCGCGGTTCGGCGGGTCAACCGTGGTAATAAGATGACATTTTGAAATTTAATTTTTAAACTATTTCCGCGGTTCGGAGGGAACCGCGGTTAATTCCTCTAAATAATTTCAAATTCTTTTAAATATTATTTCAGGTAGGAGAATTCTGTGGCGGTTATCTCAAAACCGCGCATATTACTCACCCCTGTACTTCTTAAATTCTCTGACGCAGTCCCGCCCCTGCAATAAATTGGCATGGGTCTTGCCGCGGTTTTTCCAGAGAAACCGCGGCATATAGGCTGTTATTTTTAATTTTTTTTCAGACGTGGCCGTCCAAAGGGGAATGGTTGACTGGCGTATATGCGCGTTCCCCTCTGAACCGCGGCATATCCTTCGTTTATTTACAAAACTGCCACCGCGCACCATTATGCTGCGGTTTCTAGTGAACCGTGGCATAATGTGCGCTGTAAAAACCCAATTTTTTACTAGTGATATTTATCTTTTATCTTTAGTTTGTTTGTTATTATTTTTTATTTATATTTTGAGTTTAGCCCATATTTTTTCTATTATAAACAGAGAGCTCTATGTGTATATTGAACACAAGGGAGATTAATCCTATATATAATTTTTCACTATTTGAACAATGGTATCTAAAGCCTAAGGTTTCTTTTGAGTAAAAAAAAAAGTCTATTGCCTCGTCGCTACACCCATCGCCATTCGGCCGACAACGACGACGCCATTTACCGTTGTCGGTGCCCATCGTCTACCGTTGTCCACTACCAAAGTTCTAGTTTCGAACCGACGATCACATGGTTTTGACCATCTCGACCAAGCGACCACCATGTCATTAACGACGCCTTTTCTATCCAAGCTCTTACGCGCTCTCAGCGCCTTTTGAGTTATGGATTTTGCTCCCGTTTTTCCATCGCTCATGGTGGCATGTCTAGTAGTAACAAAACCGTTCTGATATCATTAATGTAACATCCCAATAATACAGTATAAAACTATATAATAGAATAATCACATGTTAATAATACTACAAATCAGTTTTACAAAGAGAGGTCGTTGGGATGTTACAAAAAAAAATGAAAAAAATAATATAAAAAAAAATACTAAAATATAAGTCAATCTTTACCATATAAAATGTGAAATTACTTTCATTTCTACTTTTATTTCATCAACTTTTTCTTTTAATTTTCTTCTTTTAAAATGTAATTTGGAATTAACTTTGCCACCATATATATATGTTTAATGTAATTGTTACTTTTTTTTCAACCGAGTAAAGTTGTGACATAAACTGTTTGTATTACAATACGAGTATTTTATCCGGCTTGTTATTGTTTTTTTTTTCTTTTAAATTTGAAGAAACATTGTTTGAAAACGAATTAGCAAAACCTTCTTCTCATTTTACTCTCCTTGATCATTCCCATTTTCCTTCACTTCCACTGCTCTGCTCCTTTTGGTCGGCCCCAGATGCTGCGCCACGTGCTTCCATATGAATAACTTATGACCTAGTCGGATTTTTATTATTTAATCATTTTTTTCGTCGACTTATAAAATTTATAAAAAAAAATTAAACATATTTCACAAATTTTAAAAATAAACATCACACACATATATTTCCTAAATGGTATTTATTTTATATAACGTTTTATTTCTACATGGAATAAATAACGTTATTTTTTTAGTCATTTGTAAACTGTTGGACTGTTTATTTGAACTCTTTTCCTATGTCAAATTAACCATCTTGCTATTCATAAAAAGAGCTATTGCAAATATTAGAAGTTGTTAAAAGTTAAAAGACGATTACCTAAGGAAACATTTGATCGATATTTTTCACATAAAATTGTCGTTTAATTTAAAAATTCCAAGTTCATGTTAGTTACCTTTCTTTTTCACAAGTCTTCGGAAAAGTCAATCGATTGGAATAGAAGATTTGTTCACAAAAAATTTCCCACCATTGATAATGAGAAAAGTGACAAGGGTGGAAAAGTGGAAGGCGTTCCATGCATGTCATTTTATTTTAAATAAAACCAATGTCTAATTTTCCCTCATCACAAGATGTATTGAAGTTTCCTTTTTCAATTTTGGCAATATTTTTTTACACATTTTTGTCCCAATACCCCCAAATTTAAAAAGAATAAGATTAGGAATAAAAGCCGAACTAGCAAGAATTTTTAAAAAAAATAAAAATTAATCCAAAATATTTTTAGAAAAAGAAAAAAAAATTAATATTTTAAAAATGAAAGACTTTATTTATAGAGTTAGGAGTGAGTCAATTTGCCCACTAAACCAGGAAAATACGTCGTGGTTTAAGGAAGTGTTCAACAACTCAATCACAAACCTTGCGGGAACAGAAAAATAAAAAATACAATCCTTGCGAAAGAAACGGAATGAAAATATTGCCGAACAACATCATCGTCCTCTGTACAAGATATTCTGTAATACTATATTCAAATTTTATAACAATGGTGACATGAGCTTTCACTATTAAAATATTTTCTAAGTATTTGGTGGAACTTACAATTTTTTTAATTTTGAGAGCACTTTCTTAATTTTGTTTTCAAATATTAACTTCCAATTTCATTAATTATTTGTAAGGAGGAGTTTGATGTTTTGATTTTCATATAATATTGTCGTTTAAAATGAAAATACACAAGCCTTCTTCGTAGTCAATTGATATTGAAATCTTGCATGCATTAAATGCATAATAAAATTATTAATGGACCACAAAAATTAGTTGATATGATGAACAAAAAAATGGGAAAAAACAGGCAAACAACGACGATGACTTAGACAGCAGTATAGGTAATTGAAGGAGTTGGTGTGAGTATAAATGTGGGTATTGGGAGTGATAAATTCAGAACACATATCAATCTAATTCTATACTATTCACCCTCTCTATTTCATCATCATGAATAATCTGAAAGTGATGATGTTTATGTTTGTGGTGAGTGTGGTGTTGCAGGTTGCTTTTTGGACAACACCATACAATGCCTTCCAAAGGAGAGGGAAGCACTCCTTCATTCAAGGCTGCCATTGTTCATGATTACGGCCATGCTCTCGTCTTGGACCATTCCCGACTGTTGCCAATGGAAGGGGATTCGCTGCACCAACCTCACCGCTCATATTATAAGCCTGGACCTTCACGGAGAAATTTATTATAAATATTTTAATCTTGGCCAATATTATGCAGTCTCTGGGCGTTACATCAGCGGAGAGATCCACAAGTCGTTAATGGAGTTGCGCCAGTTACAGTATTTGAACCTCAGTTTCAATGATTTTGGAGACACTAATATTCCAGAGTTTCTTGGCTCTCTTACCAACTTGAGATATCTTGATCTCTCTTCATGTCATTTGTAGCGGACAAATTCCAACTCAGCTAAGTTCTCTTCTCATCTGAAATATTTGAATCTTCTCATATAATTATCAGAAATGAATGGTTCCATACTCGTGAACTTTGGAAATCTCTCTCGTTTGGGTATCTTTGATCTCAGCTACAATTCTTTTGAGGAAGGTATCCCATCTCAGATCGAAATCGCCTCGGCGCGGATCTTGATCTCAGCTACAATTCTTTTTGAGGGAAGTGTGCCATCTCATATCGGAAATCTCTCTCGGCTGCGGTCTCTTGATCTCAGCTACAATTCTTTTGAAGGATACATTCCTTTCCAACTAGGAAACCTTTCAAATTTGAATAAACTCTATCTTGGAGGATATGATAGTGCTCTAAAAATTGTCAATAGTGATCAATGGTTATCTAATCTTAATTCTTTAACCCATCTTTCCTTCATTTCCATATCTAATTTTAACAGTTCTCCTAGCTGCCTTCGAATCATGGGCCAAGCTAACCAAAACTAGAGAAACTCAGTTTAATTCCATGTGGCCTTTCCGATGCATTTCCCTCCTTCATTCACCCTTCCAACTTCAATTTTTCTACTTCTCTATCTGTCCTTGATCTTTCTGTAATCCTCACACAACCGATGATAGTCCCCGTGGCTGTCAAACACCACTTCCAACTTGTTGACCTTGACCTTAGTTGGAACCTCTTGAAGGGTGAGGATTTGAAATCATTAATGAATATATGCACCCTACGTTCATTATACATATCTGAAAACAATATGATCGAAAACCTTTCGTCAATTCTTCATAATTTCTCCAGTGGTTGTGTTAGATACTCACTACAAGAGTTGAGTTTGAAATCGAATCAAATCAGAGGCTCCGTACCTGACTTTTCAGCATTTTCAAATTTATAACAATGGTGACATAAGCTTTCACACTATTAAAATATTTTCTAAGTATTTTAGTGGAACTTCACAATTTTGTTTAATTTGAGAGCACTTTCTTTCTTAATTTTGTTTTCAAATATTACTTTGCAATCTTAATTAATTTTGTAAGGAGGAAGTTTGATGTTTTGATTTTTCATATAATATTGTCGTTTAAAATGAAAATAAGACAAAGTCTTTCTTCGTAGTCAATTGAATATTATTGAAATGCAGAAGATGGAAGAATAGGTAATGAAGGAGTTTGGTGGGAGTATAAATGTGGGTATTGGATGCTAATTCCAAAACACATATCATCCTAATTCTATACTTTCACTCTCTCTGTTTGATGATGATATTCTAAAGTAATGATGTTTATGTTTTGGTTAGTGTGGTGTTGCATGTTGCTTTTGGACAACACCATATCAGATGCCTTCCAAAAGGAGAGGGAAGCCCTCCGTCAATTCAGCTGCCATTGTCGATCGTTACGGCTGCCTCTCCTCTTGGACCACTCCACTGTTGCCAATGGTAGGGGATCGCTGCAGTACCTCACTCACCGCATCATATTATAAATCCTTCCCCCTTCCTGACAATATAATGAATCTCCTTCTCTTGGTGTTATTATATCTCTTCTCATCTCAAGCGTTACATCAGGCTAGAGATCCACAGCGTTTAATGAGTTACGACCACTTACATTATTTGAACCTCGTTTCACTTCTTTTCGACCCACTAATATCCAGAGTTTTCTTGGCTCTCTTTACAACTTGAGATATCTTGATCTCTCTCAATGTTTTTTTTAGCGACAAATTCCAATCCGATAACGTTCCTTTCTCATTTGAAAATATTTGGAATCCTTGCTGATAATTATTTGGAGGGTCCCAATTCATCCTCAACTTGGAAATCTTCTCGATTGGAGTATCTTGATGCTCAGTGCAATTCTTTTGAAGGATTCATTCCTTCCCAACTTGAAATCTCTCTGGCTGCAATATCTTGATCTCAGCTACAATTCTTTTTGAAGGATACATGCCTTCCCAACTTGGAACCCTTTTCAAATTTGAATACACTCTATCTGGAGGATATGATAGTTCTCTCAAAATTGTCAGTGTAGATGATCAATGTATCTAATCTTAATTCTTTCAACCCATTTTCCTTCATTTCCATATCTAATTTTAACACTTCCCTAGCTGCCTTCGAACCATTGCCCAACCACCAAAATAAGAGAACTGAGTTTCATTGAATGTGGCCTTTCCGATCATTTCCCCCCCCTTTCATTCACCCCGTCCAACCTTCTTTTTCTACTTCTCTATCTGTCCCGATCTTTCTCGTAACTCCTTCACACAACCGATGATATTCCCGTGGCTGTCAAACACCACTTCCAACCTTGTTGAGCTTGACCTTAGTTCGAACCTCTTGAAGGGTTTGACATCAAATCATTTTGGCTTGGCCATGAATTCGCTTGAGCACCTTGACCTCCTCCATAATGTGTTCAAGGTGAAGTTTGAAATCATTCATGACTCATATGCACCCTAAGTTCATTAGGACCATTGTTGGAAACAATATTACCGAAGACCTTCGTCAATTCCTTTTATAATTCTCCAGTGCTTGAGGGGGGGGGGGGGGGAGGGGGGGGGGGTGTAGATACTCACTACAAGAGTTGAGTTTTTGAAATCGAATCAAATCAGAACCCGTACCTGAACCTTTTCAGATTTTAAATTTACAAACGTTGGATCTTTCTGACAATCAATTGAGTGGGAAGATACCTGAAACGACTAATTGCATCTCATTTGAGCAGTTTCATTCGATTCTAACTCTTTAGAAGGTGGTGTTCCAAAATCATTGGGAGCACAGTACTTTTGGAGTTATTAGATTTGCTATAATAAGTTGAGTGAAGATCTTCACAGTGATATTTAATCATCTTGTCTGGATGTTTCTAGATACCATTGCCAGAACTATATCTTCTCAGAAATAAATTCAATGGCACATTAACCTGATTTTTTCAATATTTTCAAAGTTGGAAACGTTGGATTAAGACGTTGATGGGTTCAAATATACTGGTATTTGCGTCATGACTTTAACATTAATGAATCACATAATGTCCTACAGAAGTTTAGTCTGGTATATTAGGGACGCTCAACCCGCACAATGTTTTCCCATCATTAAAAGAATTGTACCTTGATAGAACGAAGCTAAATGGGACAATTTCTGAAGAATCTTCGATTTCCACCAGACTACGTGGGTACTATCCTTGAAGTCAACTCTTGAAAGGTGTGGTTTACTGACCCTCATTTCTTTAATATGACAAAGTTAAAGGACTTGATGTTTGTTCAGATAACTTACTCACTTAGGTTAGTCCAAATGGGTTCAACTGTTTCAATTGATATAGTATTGAATTGAGGTCTTGCAAGCTGGTCCATTGTTTCCCAATGGCTGCAGAAACAAAATGATTTTTTTTTTCAATCTTACTTTCAATAGTGAACTTAGGTACCACCTTCCAGAATGGTTTTGGACCAAATTGATTGGTCCAAATTGGATAGTTTGATATTTCAATCTAAAATTTACAAGGTACGATTCCAAATTGCCAATAGAAATATTATTATATTCTTAGAGCTTGCATCAAATCAATTTGAAGGTCATGTCCCGCCATTTTTACGAGGCTCACTATCTCTTGATCTATCAAACAATAATTCACAAAGTTCATTTTCATTTTTATGTTTCTAATGGTGTAGCTGAACTTTATAACCATAGACCTTCAAATAATAAGTTTTCTGGACAAATTCCAGACTGTTTGGACCCATTTGAAGTCATTGTGCTTACTTAATATGAGTCAACACAATTTGTCGATTCTTCAATGGGAAGTCATTCTTCTGACATTCAATTCGTATTGTATATGAAGCAACTAATTATAGGTGAAAATCCTTCCTCCTAAGAATCTGCACAAGTTAGTGATGGATAGTCAGGCAGAAAATATATTATCAGGATATATCCAAATTGGATTGGGAAGGAATTATAAAGTTGCATTTTTTAGCTTGAATGAAATTATTTGCTGGAAAGTTTTACCATTGCGAAATTGTTATCTCAAAAAGATCACTCTTAGATCTCTCATGCTAAACAACTATCTGGACAAATTCCTAATACAAAATCATAAAACTATTTTTCCTAATGGACCAGAATAGCTTCTTTGAGAGATTATTTATCAAAGTCATCAATATTGATCAACCACTAGTGGTATCAAAAATGTAACTTTTCATACAATTGAATCATTATTGATGTGGAAAGGTTCAGAACAAATGTTACAAATCATTGGGATTAAGTCACTTTAAATAAGATTGATCTCTCAAGCAATCAATTATCAGGATAAATTTCCAAAGAAATAGAGGGTTTACTTGGATTGGTGTCACTTGAATCTGTCAAGAACCAATTGACATGGAAAAATTCCTTCAAATGGTTTGAGAGTTTAACATCACTTGAATTTCTTGATTTGTCACGAAACCAACTGGTTGGTTCTATTTCCTTCGAGTCCTTGCTCAAATTGACCGACTCAGTATGTGTTAGATTTGTCACTAATTATTTATCTGGAAAATTCCAACTGGCACACAATTACAGAGTTTCGTATGCTCGAAATATGAAGATAATGTTGATCTCTGTGGACCACCGTTAAAGGAATTGTGCATTGATGGAGTGGCAAGACAAGGACCAATTATTAATTTCAAGAGGATACAATTTGATTTTCAATCGTGAATATTACATAAGTAATGACAATTGTATTTGCTATCAAGCTTTTGGGGAGTGTGTGCTCAATCTTAATAGTTACATTCTTGGCGTCATGCATTTCAAGTTCTTATAATTAGAGACACTCTTAATGTCATGACAACAGTGAAAGTGTTTCAAAATCTCTCAAAACATAGCTCAGGTAACATTATTTTAACCTTGTGTTAAAATTTTGATTTTTTCTTTGTTTTATTATATTATAATTATTAGAGTTTTTTTTCATTAAATATTCAGTTTTTTAATTTAAAATTAGAGACTAATTTTAATTAATCATACTTAAATATGTAAACTTTGATAGCTATGACACAGATCATTTAAAGTCTAATTACCACATTAATTATAATTTTTTTATTTATAAAAAAGACTATTTTACATACTATAATTTCTAATTGATATCCACATATTAATTATTT
This sequence comes from Vigna umbellata, assembly GCF_018835915.1. The sequence goes on from NW_025902196.1 coordinate 12,309, forward strand.
TGATTTCTAAATTGATTCAATGATTTCCTTTTTGTCATAAATGATTTCACATTTCCAAATAATAACATTACAATATATATCGGGTTAAATCGATTTTTTATTATATAAAAAGAAATTTAATGAAAGATTTAACAATGTAATTGAAAATAAGAATATTTACTTAAAGATAATACTACTGTCTATGGATAGAATAAAATAATAAAAATCGTTAGACATAAGACATATTTCAGTCTCTTTTATTTTTTATCTCTTCAATTTGTCTCAAAATTGTTGACATGCTCATAATAAGTTGGTTTTTCTTTTGTATGTTTTAAACATTGCAATATTAGTTTCATGGATGATAGATATAATTATTTCTATAATACAGTATTTATAATAAAGGTAAGTTGTAATTAGTAGTATATCTCAAATTATGGAGTTTTTATTCTTTGCCTTTTTAATTAAGTTTGTTTTGAATTTTGTTTTTTTATAACTTAATTTTTTATTTTTTTAATTTGAGGCAAAATTAATATAAGTTTTGCTTAATTTTTTGCCAGAGAAAATGGAATTTGAAGATTAGAATGATTGTGAGGGTTACCATGCTCAAAGGACAAAAAAAGAGAGGAAATGAGTTACTCTGGATATCGATAACTGAGGAAGATTTCTAAACATTTATTTCTTTAAGTTCTTTCTTCCATTTTTATTTTGTAATGGTTGTTAGGAAGCCTATTTGATTGTGAAGTTGTTAGTCATACAATATTTGATGAATCTTCAAACGTGGAATGACATATTATGATTTTTGAGTCATGTTCTGTACTAATACACTTATGTGTTTTTTTCCTTTCTACTACCTTCCTCTCTTGCATGTGATTAATGAATCTTCCCCAAAAGCTTATATTATATTAATATAAGCTTTTGGGGAGTGTTGGCCAATCTTAATAAGACATTCTTGGCGTGATGCATATTTCAATTCTTAAATAATTTGGGAGACCTCTTTATGACATGACAATAGTGAAAGTTTCAAGATCTGGTACAAACTAAAGCAGCGGTAACATTATTTTAAACTTGTGTTTAAATTTTGATTTTTTTTCTTATTATTATTATTTTAAATAAATAATTTTTATTTCCTTATAATGGAATTACTTTCCTGTGATATTAAGATCAATATTGACCATTCTTATGGTAAATTCATATTCGTATACTTTTTTCAATATAGATAATTCTTGTAAATGGAATCTACAAAAAAAAAAAAGTAACTAAAGATTTTTAGATTAAAATATGTTTTTTCTCTCCAGTGTATTCATCCATATTCTTTTTCCTTATCCTTTATTTTTCTTATTATTCTGTATTTCGTGATGGCTTAGTGATTTTTCTAATTCGAGATATCACCATTTAATAAATATATGACATAGCAATTTTAGGAGCGTAAAGAAAATTAAATTATTTTATTAATAATTATTTACGACATAATATATTATATATTAACTAATTTATACTATTTTATAAACTAAAAAAATATTATTATTCATAATAATGAGAGTGTAAATTGGTTTTAATATTATTACATTTTTTTTCACTAAATTATTTTTTAAAATTGACTAATTTAAAATCAATATATTAAATACTAAAACTTTTAAAACTAATGACAAACCAATTTAAAGTCTAATTAACTAACTATTATAATTTTTTTATTTATAAAAAAGACTATTTTACACACCAAAATTTTTAATTATATTACATAATTAATATAGTGACTAATTATTTGGATTTCTAAATTTGATTTAATAATTTTCTTGTCATAAATGGTTCACATTTCCATATAATAACAATTACAAAAATATCATATGTTAAATCATTTTTTATTGGACAAAAAGAAACTTATTGAAAGATTATCAATGTAATTATAAATAAGAATATTTAAACATAATAAGTGTCTATGGATACAATAATATAATAAAAAATCGTTAGTATAAGACATATTTTTAGTCTCTTTACTTTACTTTTTGTAAGAACCTAGAAAATAGAGTATTAAATTATAGGTATCTTAAAATAATGAGACCGGACATTTTAATGTTAAAATAATTCAATAATATAAATAAGATTTCATAAACGCGTTCATTATTGAAATACCTGTTGTTCTCTAACTCATTCTTTGAATTTATTTTTCCTCTCTATAAGCTTTCTAGAGACATTATTTGATGATCATAAGTGTCTAGGAGATCACAACAGTGAGTTCCTATTATCTACTAATCAGTTTTTCCTATTGAGTAGTTAGTTTCTACTTCCTTTTTTCTTTAATTTTTATGTTTAACGCACATCAAATAGTTTGAACGCATGTGTCATCTTATCTCTATTTCTAGCTCCTTATCGATCAAAGTCCTAAGGACTTGTCTAATCATGATTATTGGTTTGTAGTGTGTTTAGAGTTTCTTGAGCTAAGGTAGGGTAGTACGTTGTATAGAGCTGTGACAGTTTTCCCAATCAGGTGAGGGAAGCTAGTGATTTTATAAAATTTAATTACAGGTATGAGTGGTGGTTGATACGATGTTATGTTAATTTGGTTTTAATTACAATGATTGTTTTAGTGTCATTGGTTCTTTAATGATAGTACTTGGTTATTTGATGTATGAGCCATGATGTGTGGATTTGTACTTGATTAATCTTGTGCGTCTATCGGTTTTGAAGAGCAATGTTAAAAATTTGATGTTGTATTGAGAAGTAAAGAGTAGGCTAATGTAGTTGATTTTAACCTTAAGAGGATTGTATAGGTGAGATTTTGAAGTAGGGTCAATGGAAGAATTGAGTTTTTGGGTTTTTCTAATTTGTTCTAGGGTCATTTAAAGCTTGTTCTAGCTTTAAATTAGTAGAAATCTGACGTCGAATTGGTTGGTGGTTAATAGGGTGTGATTTTGTATGGTTTTTGGCTCATTTTAGGGGTTTTGACTAGTGAGATTTTAAAGTACAGGGTTTGTGATGAAAGTGAGGGTTTAGGATCTGGTTTTGGGTCAATTGTGACTTTTCTAGAGTCTGAACTAACAAATTATGATGATAGATGAGTGGGATTGATTTATGGACTATAGAGTGGTGTTTTAGTTGGAGTGAGTTTGGAAATTCATGGTAAAATGAGTTTAATAAGGTTTAAGTTGGATAATGCACATTTGGATAGGTCAATTGAGGTTTAAAATATCATATGGAAGTTGTAGATGTTTGTATAAGTGTATAAGTTAGGATATGTGAGGTTTAGGGAGTGCAGGTTCTGCATAATTCTGCAAACTCGCTAAGCGAGTCTAGGCTCGCTGAGCGAGCAACTCTCTATTTCTGCATTCATAGAGCGAGCCATATAATTGGGCTAGTTGGTTTTGGTGAAAAATATGAGTATAACAGTGGTTGAGTGAGAGTTCTCATTGAGCAACGAGAACCCTCTGTTTTGCTATTCGTAGAGCGAGTGATGGCTCGCTCAACAAGGGGGAATTGGTCTTAATGGGTGATGCATACAATGAGCAACTTGTTTAGAAGTGGATTGGAAGTTTTATTTCTTTTAATTTCTTGTAATTATGAACTATAGTATGGACTTAAGTTTGTTTAAAAGTAATTATGGAATTGTATGATGTTTTATACTTGATGTTGAGTATGCAATTGAGGAGTGATTGGACAAGAATTGTAGGGTGAAATGGTTGGTGGTGGTTTCAAGTAAAGTGATGTATTGATGTAGGGACTCAGTTTTGGAATTTATCCTAACACTCTAATATTAATCGCTCCATCTCAGATAGAGAAGGGGATTATGTGATGAGAAGTAGCAGAATGTCCTAGTTTATGGTCTGGTATTCTTTGTCCATAGGTGGTAAACACATTAGACTTGTGTGGTAGCTTGGGGGAGGGGGGCAATTGTTCCATTACTACAAGTGCAAAAACTTATCATAGTTTAATATCAATACATATATCCGAATGGTTGGGTTTAGGTTCATGGTATGTTAAGGATATTTGTTTAACTATTGTATGAAATGTGATGTGTGATAAATCTTGTATGTTTGTTTTTTTTTTCTATAAATACATTTTTATAGTAAATGGTAAGTTGTAATTCAAAAAAAGATCTCCTATATGAATTTGATGATTTCTAGTCTTAATTTTGCTTGTAAAAATACTTTTTTTATTTTCTTTTTTAATGATATAAGATAATTCTTATGAAAAAATTTTGTTGTTGCAAAGTATAAAAAAAATTAAAAGAATTTAATTAGTAGTCACTTAAATTATTGGAGTTTTCTATTCTTTGTCTTTTAACATGAGTTTTCTTTGAATTTCTGTTTTTTACATTATCTTTTTATGGTTTTTATTTTTGGCCAAATTAATTATTTGTTTAATTTTTGGCAGAGGAAATATGAATTATAGGTGAAAAGCAGTGTAAGTGCAAAAATGGAATTGTTGTTGAAAATTAGAAGGATTGTGTGGGTCCATGCTCAAAGGACGTGAAAAAAAATACAGAGGAAAGAGGTATTCTGAGATGAAAAGCCGGTTGAATTTGAAGATAGAAAGGTTTCTACACATTTATTTTCTGGGACTTTCTTCGTGTACTTGGAAGTTTTTTTTCATATACTTTCAAACTTTTTGAAATATTTAAATTGTCCTTTTTACAGAGGCAATTTATTTTTCTCTTCTATATTTACCTTCACCCATTCACTTTTATTTACTCATTTTTTCTCCTAAATTCTATTGTCGCATCACCTACTTCCTCTTCCTCTTCATTACTTCTTTCACTTACATTACTGCATAGCACATCTTCATACACTCCCACAATCAACCTTCAAGCATTTCGTGCCACCAAACTATATAAGGTACCTTCATTTCCTAAACTATTATCTAAATTTGTAAATGTTTCATTGAGAACCAATGAACTCCTTAACCAAGTTTTAAAATCTGATATTATCTCTAAATTCGATAATAATTAGACTAAATTTCAAAGTCCAATATATATATATATATATATATATATATATATATATAATCATTATTTTAATTTTTTTATTTAATTAAAATTAATTATTTTTAATTGCTTATGGTTTTGTTAAATTTTTAATTTTATTTATTTTATAGGTTGTTGTTTAGAGTTTAGGATGGGTTAAGGATTTATATATATATATAATTTTTATTTTAATTTTTTTTTAAATTTTGTTTTAATTTATTTTTAATGGCTTATGGTTTTATTAATTTATTTTAATTTTATGGATTTTGTCTGTTCTTAGTTAGAGTTTATAGTTTAGGGTTTAGGGTTTGTTTATTTGTTATGGTTTTAGGATTTATATGGGTTGTTATTTTTTTATTTATTCTCTTTAAATTTAGTTATTTGTTATGCATATTGGTTTTAATTTTTTTTCTTAATTTGTTTGTGATCAAAATGGTCATAACTCGAGGTGTCTCTACATATTCTGGTGAGAGTTCTATACAAGGTGAAAAAAAAGGAGATCTACATCATTTGCTCGTCGAAGGGGTAGTCTTGGAGAAGCGACGCCATTTCTCATTCTTATCTTGATAAGCAGTAAGAGGAGTTAATGAAGATCAGTATAATGTTGTTGAGTAACACATAGATATTGTTTAAGAAGAACATGAAGTAGGTAGATTTCTGGAGGTCCACATGATACATCATTGTTGACAAGTTATGTTGATCATGTTGCTTTTCGGTTTGTGGTAGGTCAAGTTAATAAAGTAGTTGAATTTTTTTCCTTTGATGATTGTTTTAGTTGTTTCAATTTTATACGCAATTGTTTTATCTATGACCGAGGAGAGATAAAAGTTGGTCTTCCACGGAAAAAAAGTTTGGCTGTTCAAATTTTTGTCATGATTTTTAGTTTGATGCCTCTATGCAATATTTATTATGATTATACCAATAAGAGGTTGATATTGGAGTTCATTGAGAGATGGAATAGAGAGACAAACACTTTTCATGTCCTTGTTAGTGAGATGACTGTCACATTAGATGACATGTCCACATTGCTACATTTGTCTATAGTAAGACCATTTTGTCTGAATGAAGTCTTAGACTTTGAAGTGGCTTTGGAAACTCTCATGGACCTATTGGGACAAGGGATACATATGAGCTGAGGTAATATCATGGTCCCCAAGTAAGACTGGGTTGATTGAGAGATCTATATAAGGACTATTATGACAACTAGCAATGGCAATGTGACACACTAGCCTACTTGTTTCATCTTGTGGATGCACTATTTTTATAGATAAGAACTCCACTTTCATCCATATATCATACTTGGTGTTCTTCAAAGACCTATTGTCATGTGGTAGATATGTCTAGGGAGTTACTAAATTGGCTCATTTGTACTATACAAGCAGTTTGGTGCCAACTTTGTAGAGACAAAGCATTTTAGAGGTGTGTGTGTGTGTGTGTGTGTGTGTGTATATATATATATATATATTAATCTTTGATTCCTTTATTGTTTCATTATTAAAAAAACATTTTTACTTTTTTTTAGAGTTAGATATATGAGCGCTTTCCTACGATGGGAAGAAGCATATGTTGCCTAGTTATGATGAAGATACACCTTAGGTCGCACGTTAGGTGATGAGCAATTGATCTCGTGGTTACTAAACATTATTCTAGAGGCTGACATAGGAACTCTTATAATCGTTGGTTGCACTTTCTCAAGAACGTGTTGATGAATGTCACAGTGGTGTCCTCGCTATCTTCATGCATTGAGGGATAGCTCAAGTGGTTAAGAAGGATATCACATCCCTATGTTATTCATGTTATCGAGGATGATCGGTCGAGTCTCATACCTCGAATTTGTTGACATCTCCAAAATGACATTCTAGTTCATAAGAGATTGAAGTCATAATTTGTTTTTGGTATGTAACCATACAATGTTATGTCTTTATGCTACAAAGAATTTTAATTAATTTGTTCTTACCGTCATTACAAGGCTCTATAAAAGAATGTTATAAACAATGATTGATTGTCGCAATATCAATAAAGGCACTGTAGATTGGGACTGGACCGATGAGGCATTACAAATATATGCAATGTCTAAAGAGCATGCACCCAACAATAGAGGAGGCCACAATGTGTTTGGTTTTTTTGAACTTGGAAGTGATATTTGTAATTAAACAACTTCATTTTTATATAATTAAAACTTTGTATTTTCATTTGTATAATTTATTTACATGACACAAATATCAGTCCTGATGCAAGTCTACATAACTACTATTAACGTTCATCAACTTTATAAATATTTGCATCCTACTAACATAAAAAGATGATCAAGCATTGTAGGTGAACCTATAAAGATAAAACTAGTAGATTTAACTTATTTTATAATGGTAGAAAATAGTAATCACTTTATCTACTCAAAATGGGATTCATGAACATATGTCCTATACATATTAGTCAATATTGTCTTACATCAGAAGGTGGTGTAGTACATAATAGGAAGATTATAATATTTTGATGATTATATTGATTAGTAATCACATAGCCAATGTCTACTACAGTCATTCACTTGTCCATATTAACTTGTAATTAATGAAAAAAGTTATTATGAAAGAAAAAAGGTAAGACATAGTAAGTAAAGTGTAAAGTATGGCAGCACATACCCTTATTATGATTCAACTAGAAAAGACTTCCTTAGTTGTTCTAGTCGATCATAGCTTCCAACTAATCTTGTGTATTCATCGTGTCACTAACTAAGTTTTTAAACAAATCGTGTTGTATAAGGGACCATGACTTCTCACTTATCCCTAACAAAGGAAAGATGCATATATACCCACAATGACCATCAACAACGACATCAACAGCATCGACAATCTACGAGTGACAAATCGGATAGAACTGATCTAACATGGGTATTCTCCTTTGTTATAAATGATTTAGCCTTAGATTACATTTTTTTTTTTGGTGAAGAACTCTCATGAGTGCAAGACATCTACATGCTCAAAATATAAGAGTTTACAATTTCTAAACCTTTGAGATCGATGAACTTTTGTCTTTTATTCAACCTTCAATTTAAATTTATGCATTGAAAGTACCATTGATTCATAGC
>NW_025902199.1:0-48036 GCF_018835915.1 Vigna umbellata
AGACTCAAGATAATACAAAAGGAAATACTCAAAGTTAGCTCCCCTTACCTCTATTCCAGACTTAGTTTCCTCTTCTCAAACCGTTCTCCGGAACTTCCAGAATTTCCCCTCTTCACTTAGAATTTCCTCCAACTCTCTTCTCTCACAATTTCTCTAGAATTTTGGTGCAAATCTTCAGCCTCCCCCCCTTGGCTATTTATAGCCAAAAATTTTACTATTCATTTTTACTATTCATTTTTACTATTCATTTTTACTATTCACTTTTACTATTCATTTTTACTATTCAAAAATTATTTTTTATTCACCATTCTTATCTCTGAATGATTAATTCTACGTGGAGTATTCTCTTCCACAATTTATTTTAATATATTTTTATATTTTTTTTTTATTTTTTTTTTAACTATTCACTATTCACTATTCACTATTTACTATTCACTATTCACTATTCACTATTAAAAAATCCTAAATAAGTTATCAAAAATTTGAAGCTCTCCCTCTAGAATTACTATAATTTTATATCCAAAAATTTACATTTTTCTATCCATTAAAATTATTATTACTAATAAAATGCTAAAATTTACTATTATAAATATATATATATATATATATATATATATATATGTATATTTTTTTTCATGGGTCTTACATCATCTCCAATTGTTACAAACAATGTGATATGCCTTGAATTCACTGATTTGATCGACAAGCCTTTTTTCTTGTTGCTTCATCAAAGTTCAAACTTTTTATCTCCATTCCTCTCGATCAACTACAAATGTGCTCATACATTCTCCAACTGGGAGTTTGGTGGACACTTGCCTTATTATGCTCTTTAGTTGCCCATTCTCCTTTCCTTTGGCCGACATAGATAGCTGATCGGCTTTGGTGTTTTCCTTTGGGAACGTGCTCGAAAGTTGCACTTGGGGGAGCGAGGGCTGGAGGTTGACCACTCGCCATCTTTTCTTTGTGGTCACTATGTAAGCTTAAAAGATTATGCTTTGCTCCATAGTACGTAGTACAATATTTCTAGTGCATGAGATTGAGTGTTCACTTCAAGTTGTCTTCCTCACTCCAGAGCTTCCTTCCTAGTTGTTCAGATACTTCGACCGATCAGATGTACCTGTTAAAGATACTTTAATGCTTAAGTTATTTTGGTATTCGATTAATTCATCAATTAATGTTATAATAAAGGCTTAATAGCTTATTTTGTCCTCAGTTTTGCTCAAATGGGTTAATTAGGTCCAACCTTTGAAAAGAGTGTCAAATGCGTCCTTACTTCGTAAATTTTGCATCAACAAAGTCCCTTTCGTTAAATAGAAACAAACGGAGTTAATTATGCACTGACATGGGAAAAAAAGTCAACAACTTTTTTCTCTTTCTCTCTTTTTCCCTCATATGTTTCTCTCTTTTCTCTCTTATTCACCAGAAATCCTTTACCCCTTATGTTTCTCTCTCATTCACCAGAAACTAAAAAAAGAAAATAATTATTTCATCTCTTATAAGAATTACAACAAAAAAATCTGGCAAAACTGGAAAGATTCTATTATATTTTCATCTCCATTTTTTCTTTCCAAAAATTCCTCTTCACCATCATCGTTCCAACTCCCCTCCAAAATCATACACAACCAATCTTCATTTTCATCATCACAACTTCATATTCCATTTTCCATTTCTCCTCTTTTATTTTCCGTGGGCATCAATCATCGTTGTCTTTTTCATCATGATTTTTCACAAACACAAGTAGATACTCCCCTAGAGTTATAATCTTCTTCTCTTCCCATTCATTAATTCCAACCCAATATTATGGTTTTACTATGATTAATCATATTTACTGTTCATATTTTCCTTCCTCACCACTCTTGCCTCCTTTACTTCCATGTTCTTCATCATCTCCATATACTCCCCTACAACTCAAAACAATAGTCTTTTCCATCTCAGATGCATAATCATAGTCCAGCTTCTCAGTTCCATCACTAGAGAACACAATGCTCATATCATTTTCTTGCATTCCCAACCAAGAGGACATCCCATTCACCTCAGAATCAGCAAAAACTTGACATTCGTTTCCACTCACAATCGAAACCTTGGCCTCTAATAAATTACTATTATTGACAACGTTAACAGCCCCTTCATCACCCAAACATTGGTTTTCAATGCAAGAAAACCCATCCCCATTCACAACAACCCCAACGAACCCCTCATCACTTCTCAAACCCCTAACATCTTCCCCAACCTCTTTCGCTTGCTCTGAACCTCGAACCACGCTTCCACTTTCTTACATAGGAGATAAACCCGGTGCCATGTTGTCGCTTTCATCCATGTCCATTTGAAAAAGATCAAATTTTTCTCGACAAAAATCAACCTATTATGAAAAAAGAACACCAAAAGACATGTTAATATGATCAGAGATTAAAATCACACAAAGGGCAAACATAAAAGTGTCAATGGCCATGGCCACCTCCAATCACCGCCGAAATGGTGGTGGTGCTGTAGAGGGGAAAAATGGAATGGTGTCGCCGACAACGGGCTCGGCGCAACAATGGACGCAACCGATGGAAGCTGGTGCGGTTGTCGAAGGCGATTCAACCAGTAGTGCTTCAGGTGAAGGGTATGACTCGCATATTGGGAGAAGGAGAAAGGGGGCACACGTGCTTGATGAGGAAGAAGAAGTCTCATTGCGAAGAAGGCAATGTGAGAAGAGAATGTCGCCAGAGGCTTATCTGGCCACGAGCTGGTGACAAATCAAGGGGAAACTATGAGCAATTTTTTTAGTTGCAGACACCAGTTTCAATTCAGTTTCAATCTATTTCGTTTCCAAACCTTAATTGCAAGCCCTGTTTACTGTTGCCCGTTTGTATACTTTACAAAAAATTCTTGGAGTTATTGAAGTAAGGTTAAAATCGAAAATTGCTTAACCACTAATTAAATAAACTTTTTATTAAGAACTTAATTCAGAAGAAAATAAAAATTCAAATAATTTAAACTTCAATTAATTAAGTGAAGATGGGTGTAGAGAAGAGAGAGAAACATATGGACACAGAGGAGCATATGAGAGAGAGGAAAGTTGACTTTTTTGCCATGTCAGCGCATAATTAACTATGTTTGTTTCTATTTAACGGAAGGGACTTCCTTGACGCAAAATTTATGAAGTGAGGACGCATTTAACACTCTTTTCAAATGTTGGACCTAATTGACTCATTTGAGCAAAATTTTGGACAAAATAAGCTATTAAGCCTATAATAAATACGTTACAAAAGTTTCAACAATCTTACTTTTGACATGTATTTATAGGTTTTTTCATGAACTTTTGATTAAAGTTAGTCGAATTTTGTTAAATATAATTACTAACTTGTTTAATTTAACTAGATAATTAGTTGAATGTGATGAATACCGATTGGCTTCCTTCCCATATGAAAATTCAACTTAAAAAATTCCATCGATACATATACTCATACATACATACATACATACATACATATATATATATATATATATATATATATATATATATATATATATATATATATATATATATATATATATATATATATATATATATATATATATATATATATATATATATATATATATATATATGATTAAAATTAATTTAAACTCTTTTTATCTTATTATGAATAAAAAAACATTTTGTCCTAGTCGCGTGTAACTGTTTCGTTATGAAAATTAGTAAATTGATGAAGGTATATAATAGGTATAATTAGATAATGGTGTAAAAATAATTTACATTTGATTTGGAGATGAATATATTTTCCGAACTTAAAATAGAAAAAAAGAGAAGCGCGTTTTGAGGAGCCGTTGCCTTCACGAAAACCTAAGCGCACTTTTGCGTTCTGACAACCCTAACTTTACCTCCACTAACACTAACAAGTACAACAAAATACATAAATAAACAAATAATATTTTTCACTGTTTCTCTTTGTACTTCAGTTCCATTGGAGACTGATGCTTCCTCTTTCAACTTTGTCACTTTTATCAATTCTCTCTCTCTCTCTCTGTCTCACTTTCTCACTAAAAATTATAACTTTACCTCTATCATTTTCTTTTTCATATTAATAAACCTCTTTTTATTTCTTACCTTCTATACTACAAATTCTAAATAGGGTATCTAATTAAGTTACTACCTTTCTTTTTATATAAGTTATGAAATTTGTTATATTTTTATTTTAATTTATCACACACCATGTATGTATACTCATTCTGTCCATGTAGTAGCAATTATTAGAAGCAGCTTTCTTTTTTATCGATCAACTTCAATCTTTATTGCACTTTTTTTCGATGTTTTCTGTTTCTTAATATTTTTCTACCTCTCCATCAAGCTTCAATGTTTTGATAACACTTGTTTTTTACTTCCTTTTTCGATCTTATATCTTTGGATACATTTCTCTTCACTCATTTCATGTTCTTCATATGACTTACCTCTTTCTATTTTATATACTTCTGAGTACCTTCAACACTAACAATATTAATGTCATATATTAATGACATTTTATATATTATTAAACTTATCAAGTCAAATCTTATAAAATACATGATATTATAAAATAATAAATTAATTAATAATTAAAATAATTTCAAGTTGGTCTTAATTTAACTGAATAATTGATATAAGATAATAATATATTTAATTTATTTTTTGTTTTAAAAGTTATAAAAGCAAAGGGTTGAATATTTTTAAGGAAAAATTTTATACATTATTAACTACTTTAAAAGATATATTTTAACAATTTATATTTTATAAACAATATAACCTATATTACACTTTCGGTATATAACCATTAAACTAAAATTTTAATTGTGTTGAATTACACTATACTAAAACTATTTTAGAATTAGCAGGAGTAATCTAACCGTAGACGTTATGAAACGGCAAAAAACAAAAATTAATGTTTTTAACCGTGTATTGCGTAGAATAAATATTTATTAATGTTTCATACGATTAAATTCTGTAGTGAAAAGATATTTTTAAATACAATAAATCTATTTTTAAGTTTATAGCATACCTTGAATTATATAAATTATATGTGTGATATTAGATTACTTAAGAAGAGTGTAATAACTAAATTCCATAATTAAGTTTAGAGTGTAGGAATAAATATATAAACCATAATGAATAAAATTTAAAATGATCAATACTTACTTATTTTAAAATAAAATGACAGTTTTAAATTACTACTGAATATTACTAGACTATAAAAAAAATACCTTTTGAAATAACTTATTGTTTTCTAGTTTATCGAGTATAAGTTCTTATATACTATTAAAGTATATTTTATTCTATTTAATTTGAAAGTGTCATAGAATTCATAGATCATATTTTACGAGTCTAGAATTTTTTATTTTTAATATTTTTTCCTCCTTTATGTTTATAATACATTAATTTTATTGTATTAAATTTTCTTAATATATTTTGAAAACATAATGAAAAAAGAACACTAAAATCAAAGAAATCTAAATTTATGTTTTGATAATTTCTTATCTGCTATTATTCTTATTAAAATATATATTATCATTTATACTCTTTTTTTTCAATGTAATAAATGAGAAAGTAGAAAAGGGAAGGCAACACACAAACGACGTTCATCCGTGTGGTAAATAATCTTCAGCATATCCAATCACTTCGGTGCAGGATTTCCTTTAAAAAGCAAAAATTGAGCTGTTTTTACAAGTGGTATTGTCTAAATTTTTTTAGTTGATACATTAAAATGTCTAAGAATAAAAGTAATATTTTGTACAGGTTTATAATTAAGTTTGAAATAAAAGTATATATAATTATAAATTAGTTAATGTTTTTATCGAGATTATCAGGATGAATTTTTGAATATGTTATAAGATATAAATAGATTGAAGAATGATGATGTGTACTCTTCGTACTGGGATGCAAAATCAGATTCACCTTTAAATGATTTTTTGATACTCAAAATCAGTAAAAGACGTTGGATCTTTCAAATAAAAGAAATATTACCAACAAATACTATGTGTATTTATAAAACTTTTGAATCATAGGACTTACAGGATAAACTTAATAATACGAAGAGAATATAAATAATATTAACAAATATTGATAAATATAATGAGTTAATATATATATATATATATATATATATATATGATAATTATTGAAATAATAATGATAATATGATACCTTATTTTATTTATCAAATATTATATAATATGATATTAAAAAATAGGCTTAATTACCTACTTAGTCCCCATGTTCGGAGGTAATTTGCTGTTTAGTACCCGGTTTTAAAAATGTAGGCATTTGATACCTATGTTTTGAAATTTGTATCAATTGAATCCTACCCACTTAACGCCGTTATAAATCTAACGTTTTTCTGACTGTGTATGTGATTTGTGGACGAGCGTTTGTGGACGAGCGCCGAGGACGATCGTCCAGCGAAGAGGACGCTCGTCCAACGAGGCAGAAGAGGACGCTCGTCCAGCGAAGCGAACGCTCAGTCAGGCAGAAGAGGACGCTCGTCCAGCGAAGCGAACGCCCAGTCAGGCAGAAGAGGACGCTCGTCCAACGAAGCGAACGCTCGTCCATGGCGCTCGTCCACAAACGCTCGTCCACAAATCACATACACAGTCAGAAAAACGTTAGATTTATAACGGCGTTAAGTGGGTAGGATTCAATTGATACAAATTTCAAAACATAGGTATCAAATGCCTACATTTTTAAAACCGGGTACTAAACAGCAAATTACCTCCGAACATGGGGACTAAGTAGGTAATTAAGCCTAAAAAAAATTATGATGTCATCAGACTACTTATATTTGATCATGGTTAATATATGAATATTTGCATCAATAAATATGTCTTAGAATATTTTCTAACATGTTAGAAATTGAATTAGCCACATGACCGAGCATATTTGTTGGCTCAAGTATGTACATAAGTTTTTCAGTCTCGAGAGTTTGATTATTATGTGAGAGGTGTTTGTTGTGATTATGACTAGCTCTCTAGTCGAGTTGTGGTAAACTTTTAGGGTTTCGCATGTGAACTAGCCGTTAGGTCGAACGATAAGTGGTCGTCTTTGACCATGAACACTATCTTATGTGCTTTTGAATTGTTGACCTAGGCAGGATATTATGTCGTTTATCAAGATTTCTGCTGTTGGCTTAAGCAAACTTTGCTTTATACTGCTAACTTAGGCAAACTTTGTTTTGTGTTGTCGACTTAGACAAATTTTGTTGTGTGTTGCCAACTTAAGCAAGCTTTGTTTTGTATTGTCGGCTTAAGCCTACTTTGTTCTATGTCGTTGACTTAGACAAACTTTGTTTTGTGTTGCTGGCTTAGGCAAGTTTTGCTTTGTGCTACCAACTTATAAAGCTAGTGATAACTTTGTAGGTAACTACATGGCATTAATAAAGAATTTCTTTTGAAATGTTGTAATGATTGCATCGCTTTATGAAGTGTCCTATCGCATTAAATGCATCTAGTAGTGGCTAACGTAGCCACGTCCGGGTGGTTTAAGTCTAGAAGATGAAGCACCGAGGATTGTGATTATTTTTGGCCTGAAATGACGCTTTGTAATGCATTTTGTCTTTTCGAATTCCTTATATTTTTTGGCCATTACCACTCCTTTCTTTCTTCCTTTTTGTTCATCTCTGCACCTTTTGCATTTGTTTGTTTCTCGTTTGGGTTTGTATTCTTATCGAGTATGCTCGCTATTGTATGTATGTCTTCTTCTATTTCTTTTGATTTGGCTATGATTGTCATCGTTCCAAGTTGGAGAGAGAGATTAATGCATGAGTGAAAATTATTTTCCTGTCTCTTCTAGCGAAAAAGTTTCTTTATCGAAATCTTTAGTTTTCGCTTCTCCTTTAGTGATTTCCTCGGGGTCACCTTAGGAGCCTCCCAAGAAAGAAGAAGAAGAAAAAAAAAAGCAGGTAACCAAGGGTAAAAAGGTTACACCATTTGTATTACGGGTTGAGCCACCTACACCAACAGTAAAAAGGCGCTACCAATTCCCTCCCATTAGAGACTCTAGTTATACTTCGATTCAAGAAAAGGTGACCTTCTAAGCCTCCGAGCTCGTGAATGAGTTGAGGGTAGCTAAGCTTATGTCTATCGTCAAATTCTATCCGGATGAGCTTATTGCCCTCCCTTGCTCTCTTAGTGATAGGGTGTTCTCCCGTCTTGACATATCAACCAATCTCTAAACATGGTACTTAACATATCAAAAGAGTCCACCGAGTATGAAGGCAACATGTAGTACCATTCCAAAGTTAGGTTGTCCAAGATGGTAGGAAACAACTTGCAAAAAAATTCTTTTATTGTGGGTGTGAATACTAACCTAGATCAAATAAGCTTTTAGATGGATGGTCGAGTTAATTGTTCCATCGTACTTGTGAATGTTGATGAAAATCCTCTTTGGATGCTAGCTCAAGCTACCTCTGTTGTGAAATGATTGAAATTATCAACATTAGGTGGACATGAGAAGTCATTCCTACAAAAAAAATTTAAGGGTGTACCCGGGAAGATTAATGTTCTTCTCGATTTACTTGCTTATCAAGATGACCAGTAGAATTTTAAGACTCCGTTAACTCCTCATCCTAGTAGAGGCTATGATGTCTTTGCTTATCGTGATCTCGTTTCGAGTGGCACGATTAGTTGCAAGTCTCCCCAACTTTGTGTTGGGTTGACCTGCTCCAATCTCTTTGGGATCTACATCAAGCTAATCTATCACGACTTTCATGAGAATCTTGTCAAGATGATAGGTTGCACTTTGTCCGAGAGTTGTGCGGGCCTCCTCCTAAATGTTTTATTGGCGTGTAAAGGTTTGACCTTTTCCTTGATGCCCCTGCTGCAGGGACTCGTATTGACCAACGAATGTCATGTTTGTACTATTGGTGGAGGGATCATTTGTCGAGGATGAGGAAGGGACTTCCCGTTCTCTAGGCTGATGAACTCCTGGTTCAGTGCTTAAAGGTCCGCCTATTGTTAAGCGCACAAGGCTTTGAGCTCGAAGTCCTAACTAATTCCTTGTTATGCTAAATTAACATATGCATTTGATTTTTAATGGTCACCATCGAGTTGGAATCCATTCCGTGAGATATCTAGGCTTAACTGCGGGTGATGACCATAAAAGAGTGAAGTTGTGACAAAGTTTTACTGAAAAAAAAATATATAATAAACGCATATTTTATGATAGAATACTATATGTATTCATAAGATTTATGGATTATGTGACTCGTACGATAAAACTAATAATATCAAGTAATATAAACAAATATAATGATTTTTTTATATATATAATAATTAAAATAATAATAATAATATTATTATACTTTATATAATTTATCAAATATTTTATAAATATATAAGAATATTAGAATGTAATCCTGTTACCTATATTTGGCCACATTTATTAATATATATATTTTTACACCAACAAATATATATTAAAATATTTTCTAATGATTTAGGTTACTAAAACGAAATAAACATTATTAAACCATATAACTTAACATATTTATTAGACTATATATCTACATTTAACGTTTATAATTTTTTTATTAAAATAAATTAAATATAAATTGTTTTATAATGATGTGATATCATAAGTGAATAAATAATATCCTTTTAATGTATGATAAGAAATTTCAGTTTATTTGAAATGAGCTTCATTGTGTAACTTCATTTTAGAGATTTGTTTTTTCAATAAGTTTCATTTTACTTTAAATATGTTATATTTTGTGACTTTATTTTATGATTTTTTAAATAAAATTTTAATCAAATATACACAACTGTTACCGTTGAATTTATTTATTTATTTTAAGTTTCAGAGTAGCTCTTGTGACCCACTTGATGTGAGTAATAACTGCTGCAGAATTACTGGCAGTGGTTCACCATTTTTGTTTGTTTCTCCTTTTCCACCTTTTTTCCATCTTTGCACTGCACAATGCTCCTTGTTCATTGCCCGGGCCTTCCCTGCAGAATCCCTGCTACAATCTTATTACATACATACTCATAAACTACAACCACACTGATACGCTTCAGTTTCCCTTGATGCCCTTTGTTTTGATGACTTTTACCTACCCTCATTGCTTTCCCTTTCCTTCTTTGTGTCTCTGAGAAACCAACTCAATAACTTTACCACCACCATTTCTCTTTCTTTTCCTTATCTGCCTCTAACAAAGGGTCTTGTCCCTTTCCCACTACCCTAAGACCTCTCATTTTCTACACTTACTGCATCACCATGCAACCAACCTGGGTGCTCCCTGCTTCTCTGTTCATCACTGTCTGAAATATAATAAAGATCACATTTTGACCAAGGAGGTCTTGCTTTTCCAGCTGTCAAGGTGAAGGGTTATGATATCTTACTTTTCATCCTCATTGGGTTTGTTTTGTTTATTTTTTTTATTAAAGTGGACCCTTTCGAATGTGGTGTGAGATTGTGAATGTGAAGCTATGAAGAAATAGTAATGGATTGTGGTGAGGGTTGTAAAAATAGAGTCTTTTCTTTGAATGTTCAGTGAATCGATGTAATTTAATCCGATTAAAGGGGGAAATGGGTGCTACGAACTCAAAAGCAGAAAAGAATGAAGCTTTGAGTTTGTGCAGGGAAAGAAAGCGGTTCATCAAGGTGGCTATCGATTCAAGATATGCTTTAGCAGCTGCACATGTTTCGTACATTCAATCTCTTCGAAATGTTGGCATTTCTCTCCGCAGGTATGCTGAGGCTGAGGTAGTGGCAGAGTCATCTCTGTCTGTATCTGACAAAACCCCTTCTCAAACTAGTTACCCTTCTCCATCACCTTCACATGTTGCTGAGGTTGAAGTTTCGGAGTCACCTTTGCACAATGATAGTCCTCTTTCCCCGCCTGTGGCCACCACTCTTAGTTACATGAGGTCGGGGGGTAATGCTGCTGTTACTGTTACAGTCAATGCATGTGGAAACATCAATTATTTGGATGATGAATCCACTGTGGTTCCAATGCCTCCACCTCCACCACCTCCTCCTGAGTCAGGTGCGTCTTGGGATTTCTTTGATCCTGGGGAGGATAGTGAGAGCTTCAGGTTTGCAGTGCATTGCAGTGACTCCAGAGAGTGTAGGGATGAAGAAAATAGAGATCAGTGGTTGCATGTCGGTTCAGATGGGCATTGCATGATGCAACCTAACCTTGATGAGAAGTTTGGAAAGTTCAGCAGTGATGCAATGGGAAATGAGGGTGGAAATTCTTATGCTCCCTACCTTGATCATTCAATTGTTTCAAGAGGAGTGGAAGGGGGCAAACAAAAGGTTCATGGAGAAGTGAGAGAGATAGAGTTGCCGAGTGATGCAGGTGAAGTAAGCCGAACTGTTGCAGACAAGGGTGCTGGTGGAAGATCCAGTTCAAAGAAGGAGAAGAACATGGCTGGAAAAAATGTGTCCGCGGAAAGAGAGGATCCTTCAGAGTTCATCACCCACAGAGCTAAAGATTTTCTCTCCAGCATAAAGGATATAGAGCATCGGTTCATTCGAGCTTCTGAATCTGGTAGGGAGGTCTTGAGGTTATTAGAAGCAAACAAAATCATGGTGGGGTATTCTGAAGCAAAAGGTAATTCCTTGGTATCATGTGAACTTTTTATCTAGTAGTGCAAACTGATTAGTCTTCTTTATTATTACTAATCTTCTGCTGTCTCTTCTGATAGTGAAATCCTCTACCATGGATATGCTGTCAGCTTTCCAGCCTGTTTGTTGCGGGGGAAAGGCTTCACCTGTTTTCCAGGGTAAGTTGCTTTGATTCTGTAATTAGACACTGATTAGTAACTAATCTAGTCTTAAATATCACATCCTTCATGATTTAGGTTTTGTTAATCATTCTTTGAATTAAGTTTGTTGCTCTCTTGATGATTTCTACATGCTTGATTAGCTCTTGTTAAATTCTCCATTTCCCGTAACAAATGAAATGACACTATTCTGGACATGTCACAAACTGTTATATTCTCAACTTTCTGAATGTTTTAAATTGGTTGATGAATATGGTTTCTTAGTTCTTACATCTTGGATTAAGGTAATTTGTGTATGAAACAACCTGCAAGAATCCCTTTGAATTCATGAGGTATAAATTTTTTCAACAAATAAATAATGGTTAGCAAGCAGTGTTGTAAAGGTAAGCCATGTTGACATAAGATTTTACCGTGTAATGAATTTGGAAATAAAGAGGCATGCGGCATTGTTTTGTATTTGATGCAATGCAATGCAATCTATCTGTAAGTTCAGTATTTCTCAAATTTTTTCTTGGCTAGTTTTTACTCTTTAACTACGAGGTCACTGTTTCTGTTGTATGTCAAAGTTTGATTATTGAAAGATGAATTTTTAGGATTGAATAATTTATATCTTTTTTTTTCTTTTTCTTCTGCAGAACCTGCCCAAAAAATTATAAGTTGGAAAAGGACAGCATCTTCTCGGTCATCCTCATCTAAGAATGCTTTGGCTGCAAAAACAAAGGAAGATGTTGATGATAGTGGAAGTGACTTTGTTGAAGAAGTCTGCATGATTGCTGGAAGCCATTCATCCACCCTTGACAGACTATATGCATGGGAGCGAAAGCTCTATGATGAAGTAAAGGTATTACAAGTAGCATAGAAATGAAGAGTAAAGAGACTATGGTGAAAACAATTAAAGTATGAAAATTAAAGTGTGACATAAATGGATAAACCTGACGCTGCCTGATGTATGAGTATGCTAATTTACATATTAAGAATTGGTATCTAATATCTTCAAAATATCCAGTGAGTGAGTCGATTACATCTGAGTTCCTTGAACATTTATGCCTATAGAAGTTTCCACATTGAAATCATAACATGTGGTTATCTTGAGATGCTGGTTATAAAATGAAAGGGTGTAAGACATGAAAAATTATGATTCCATGCCTATCCTACTTATCGTATTCGAAAATGCATAAGCAACATCATGTTAATTTGTTGTGCTATTCTGATTTCAGGGCTAATTTTGTATCTATCTTATATGGTGTTGTAGGGAACTCTTGATACTAGACAAGTTGTGTCAAGATTTTCTTTTCATTCATTATGGGAATCTGGTGTAGAAAATGAAAACAAAAAAGCGTTGTTAAACTATGGTTGAAAAAATTTACTGCATTCTCTATTGTCAATAGTACCTCACTACTTCAACTCAAACTCTCGAATGGGTTCATGCAATTTGTCAACAATAATCAAACAAGTGATGCCAGTAAATTACTTAAACCGTTTGACACATAAATAACTGATACTTAAGGGAAAGAAAGACTTTGGAAATCGAAAATACTAGCCAAAATACGCCTTTAAGAAAGACTTTGGAAATCGAAAATACTAGCCAAAATATGCCTTTAGTTCTTTCTCTCCAAATTTTGATTCCTTTCAAGGGGACGCAGAGGTATTATTTTATCATCAATGTGTGTGTTTATTAAATGTACTGCACCTCGAAAATTTGTGTTTTCAATTCCTGATACTTTTGACCACTTATTGGCTGTCTGTAGGCTAGTGAATCCATCATGAAGGAGTATGATCGAAAATGTCACCAGCTTAGGCATCAATTTGCAAAAGATCAAGGCTCTCATGTGATTGACAAGACCCGGTCTGTTGTGAAGGATCTGCATTCGCGGTTAAGAGTGGCTATATATTCTGTTGATTCAATATCTAAACGAATTGAGAGAATGAGGGATGAAGAATTGCTCCCACAACTTTTGGAATTTACAGAAGGGTAAGTGAGAGGTTCTGGATTTTACATTTGTTATCATTGTTGAAGTTAACTGTTTGCTATTGATAAACAACTATTCCTTGCCAGCTGAGTGTTAAAGCTATGAACCTATAACCACTAATGACCTGAGAAACTACGGGTTATGCAGATTGATCAGAATGTGGAAGGCCATGCTGGAATGTCATCATGCACAGTACATCACCATCTCCTTAGCATATCATTCAAGAAACTCAACAGAAACCTTGTTGCGAGGAGAAGTGCGCAGGGAGATAATGACCCGGCTTCTAGAAGAAGT
This sequence comes from Vigna umbellata, assembly GCF_018835915.1. The sequence continues at coordinate 14,001 of NW_025902199.1, forward strand.
TGAGTTCTTTGGTCTGAGTTTTGCAAACTGGATTAACAGCCTCACTTCATATGTGGAAGCACTCAATGCATGGCTGCAAAACTGTATACTGCTACCAAGGGAGCGTTCCAAGAGCAGAAGACCGTTCTCCCCTCGCAGACTTCTGGCACCACCTATATTTGTTCTTTGTCGGGACTGGTCTGCTGGGATCAAGGCTTTACCTTCTGAGGAACTAAGTCAGGCAATCATAGACTTTTTGTCTGATCTTCACCTGCGGACCGAGCAGCAGAATGACCAACTTTTCAGGAAACAGAATTCTGCAAATGCAAGAACTGCAGAAACCGAGGAGAGCAAAACTAATGAAGATAATGAAGACGAGTCTGCAAATTTGAGCTGTATTCATGCAAGGTTAACCAAGGTTCTTGATCGACTCACGAAATTTTCTGAGGCATCATTGAAAATGTATGAAGATATCAGGCAAAAAAGTGAAGCAGCTCGAAACGCATATCATAATTGCAGAACTATCAGGACTGAAAAAGCTTAATTTTCAAGTATATGAACAAAAATTTCTACTGTGCTTGCTTGACATTAATTTATTATATATGAAAAACGCTCAAAAACATAAACACATGATCATGAGCCTGTTGAAAAAAGAAGTTTGAGATGAAAAACGGAGAGTAAGTTTCTGTAACTTATGGGTAGCAAAGTCTTGTTTTCTTGGGAGAATCATATGGTACTTAGCTGGGGATGTGTTCACGACACAAGTCTCCATCTTTATTTTTTTTTTTCTATATGCTTGTGGATCATTGAAACTGCATCCATTGGCATGACAGCAGAAAAGCGTAATCGATTATATTCTCATTTGGTCTCGACGTCTGATTTATTATTATAAATTAACATCTTTTTAAATATCTATATACAGACAATTCTTTATTTTCCGTGGATAATCTAATCTTCAACTGAAACTTCATTTATGGCTCCATAGTGTGGCGATCTTGGTCAGGTGCCACAATTTTAACCCTGGACCGAAAGAATTATCGGGTCAATTCCCCAAAGAACACGAATCTTCTTTGAGCCCTTTGTTATTAAAATCCCACATGTTGTGTGTACTGCGAGTAAGCTCCTGACCGCATAGCAATAGGAGCCCGTGTAACATGATCCGGAAGATCAAATGCATCAACAAGTTCCCTTGCAACATTCCTCACTTGGAAACTAAGATACTCCGTGAGTTTGTGGATTGCCTGTGAAATGAAAAAACTTCAATATCCAATAATAAGATTACAGCGTAAACAAAAGGCAAGGTCCTTGCATTCCCATCCTCATACATATGCACTACTGTTATCTTCTCAAGGTTTAAAAGTGATTGCAATAAACAAGACTTTCAACAAAGCCAACTCACGCTCATTATTGATTTATGTTTTGTTGAGGGATAACCAGTGTATCAATATGAAATCTTCATATCTCAAATCTTATTTTCCTTAATCTTGAAATTTCTCATGGGTAAGAAATAAATGTTAAAAAAGAAGTGCATACGTAGTTAAACAATGAGCGACGTTGTCCATTGGATAAAAATGTCATTCAAGGTGTCAAGGTTATCCAAATTTTCATGAAAATCATTCATATTTGTCCCTCGCAGTACTAGTACTGTATCATGTAGGTTTTTACTAGTTATTCTTGGCTTTTTAGAACGGTCCCCCGTGGTGGCTATTACCCAATTCATATTAAGGGTTTCTGAGCTGCTAGGAAAACTAGAAACAGATCAATAATTTTTGTTTTGACTTGAGCATTAATTTCTTTATCGAAAATATTACACCAGTTTTATTTCAAGGAGAATTTTTCTATACCTTAGCTTTGTTAGGAGCCACATAGTCAACATTTCGGTAGGTTCCAATGTCATTCCATATTCGATCCAGAGCATAAAGATCACAGACGAGCTTCAGAGCAGCTTGCGAGCTTGGATCGGGACAGCTGGAGCATATACAGGTCAAGTTAAAATTGAATGAAACGCAAAAAATAAGTATATAAAGGAGATAATACACAAGTGCAAAGAACTAGGAAAGCACCTCTGCACGGATTCAATGAATTTAGCAAGGATGACTGATTCAATATGCGACTCTGCAAGTGTCAAAAGGTGATTTAAGCATCTATTCCATGCACCAAAGTCCCCAAGGGATTTAGAATGCTTTCGGAGTCGCACAGCAACACTCTGAAGTAATCTAGACGTTCGATACTGCACGGTGAAAATCAATATAAGTTGTTGAATTATTTGTGTCATCATAAACAATATTTAATCTCTAGTGAAGGAATGAAGGTAAAACTCACTCTGAAGGCATCCAATTGAAAATTAGGATCTCGTAAATGATCTTCGCCTTCCCACCTAGCAGTTACCGGATTTGGCTGTGACAGATATGTATTCATGGATTCTCTCAAGTAGTTCCATGTCACTGCAAAAGTTCCTCCTTTGAACTTTCCCTTGTATTGTTTCAAAAGATCAGCTGCAACCTTTATTTGTAAAGGAAAAATCCAAAACTTATTAGTTAACCTGGGTCCAATACAAGAACAGCAAAACCAAACAAAATGCATAGTGCATGGCCTTAAAGATGTAAAGCTAGAGTAGCCATCAAATAAAGGTTAAGCTTCGTGGTTTTAAGTATGAACTTGTACCCTCCCCAGGATGCCATCCATCAATTGTAGCCTTCTCGGGCTTTGCAGTACTTGAGGCTCGAAAGTTATGCACTATACTTGGGATATGCTATTGATCCTATCTAGAGCCAATACCTTAGAATCCTTTGCAATTAGCAACTGTTACGAAGGTCGGATATCTCTACAATGAACCATTCTAGTTTGCTGCCCACGACAAATCTATCGCTGATAGTTAAGGATCAAACTGTCAATCAAGATCTCAGGAAGCATGAGATTTCCCCAATATCTAATACACAGGTAAGGTACATTTTTATCTATCTTAGCTTTTAGAACAGATTTAATGAAAGCGATGATGCAAAAATATATTTCCACCAGCAATCAAATAATTCAATAGATTGTTTTATTAGATTACTTTGGCATTTTCATTTGGAGACTAACAAAAGCAAGACCCGGAAATTTTTTACCAACAGTTAGCATCAGAAGAATGCAGATGACAGAACAAGGTTAAAGTGGTATTCGAAGCAAAGTAAGGGCAAGCCAGTTGCAAATAATTCCCAACCATCTGCAACTTCCCATTATTGGTCTTTTATTTTAGCCAAATTTCAAAGATGCTTTGTTCATTGATAGGAGATTGGATATTATAGGTTGCTCGAGTCTCACATTGAGTAGGATGGAATGCTCATCGTAGTATTTAAGTATCCAGTTCTCCTCCCTTACCTTTAATAGCTAATTTTTTAGGGTGGTTCAAATGCTTTGGGTACTTCTCAACTAATTTGATAGATAACAAAAAATTAATTAGAACAGTACTGAAAATTCACTGTATTATAACCGAATTCAGTTCTGTTGCAAAAGTGTTACATGATCAAAAGAAAACTGCAGAAGAAACGGCACTCTCAATTTGCTAAATCTAACTCCTATAGTAGAAGACAGTAAATATATTTGTTATAAGGGAGGGCAGCAAACACCGACACTGATTTAAATGACTGAGTTCTAAGGTCCATCCTTCTTTCTTATATTATCTTGGATATCTAATGAAAACATACCAACAGGCTAGTTATAAATGTAGACTCGGGCGGAGCAAGTGGGATGGCCCAAGAGAACCACGACCACCCCTACGTTTTGAAATTCAATTACTATACATGTATAAAAATTAATATGGGTTCTTCTTATTGACATTGAAAGACTTCTACTTTCTTCTATTTCTTTTCCATTTGCAAGTGGTTGTTGCACTTACGTACTACACACACTTGTTAGTTACTATTTCATATACTCAATATTATTATATATTTCGTGTGAACACTAGAAAATATATTACTTTTTTTCATATATCATGAAAGCTATGATATTTTAAGTTGATTACCCTAAAATAATTCCTGACTTCGCCCCTGTGTAGGCTGGCTATTAATTATCTGGTATTTAAGCAAAACTTCAATGCAGCTTTGTTCACAATTCCCTACAGCACCGAAGTGCAGAAGAGTGCAAGTATCTTTCTATATGGGAAGCAACAAACGCAGTCCCAGATTTAAATGAATGAATTCTAAGGCCATTTTTTCCTATTTTATATTGGTTATCTGATTAAACATACCAATAGACCTGATTATAAAGGTAAGAGGGTATTAAACATTAAAAGCAATATAGTTTTGGCCAAAAACCTGTTGTAGTAGAACCGTGTTGTCTCCTTCAAATGTCTGAAAAATATCATGATCGTTCCTCAAAATACCAAACCGGTTTACAGCAGCATAACCATGACCTCCACAGGCTTCCCTACAGATGCTGAGTGACTTTGCAGTATAGGATGTTATATAAGCCTTTAGACCAGCTGATAGAGCATGGACATCTGCAACTAATTCTTCATCATGAGTTTTTTTCATTTGAGAGTATTTCTCCACTAAAGTTGTTGTTGCAAAATGAAAAGCATATGTAGAAGCAAGCATTGGCATAAGCTTGTGCTGTTGAGACTGGTAATCAAGAATACTAACTTCAGGTTGGTTTGGAGGTCCAAATTGCTGACGAAGTAGAGAATATCTGATGGCAATTGTGGCCGAAACCTTCAGGACACTTACTGAAGAATATGCAAGGCCTACCCTACCACCAACAAGTTCACCTAGAGTTGCAGCAAATCGCTTATTTACTGTAGGAAGACTACTGGTGTATTTTCCATCACGGGAGACATCTCCAAAACGGTTTAGAAGATTATCCCGAGGAATTCTTACCGAGCGGAATCTCAATGCTCCATTATCCACACCATTGAGGCCAACTTTATGGCCACAATCATGTATCTCAATTCCAGGAAGTGGTTGATGGGTCTTCATATCCCTTATCGGAACTATGAAAGCATGGACACCCATATCAGTGACTCCTTTGGTGTCATAAGTGGGTAATTTCAACCTAGCAAAAACAGTGGCAAACTTTCCATGCACTGCAGCATTGCCAATCCACCATTTGATGGCACCATCATTTGGTGTGTCAATGATAAATTCATCAGTGATTATATCAAAGGTGGCAACAGTTTGGAGGCCCTGCACGTTTGAACCTTTCAAAAGCACAAAAAGGTAAGCAGTTTAGAACAGTATACCTGCGGAGAAGCTATGGGGTAGCATGTTTGAGTTAAAACACAACAAATATAAAATTCCAAGGAAAAAAATGCCTCACAATCCAAAAGTAGTTTAAGCTGTGAATGGAAAACAATCTAACTAGGGAAGCAAGGGTTGTTGGTTAAAGACTTGAACTCCACTTTACTGGCAATTGAACATATATAAAAACTGCCGTTTGTTATATTAGATCAAATAGGGTTCGGTGACATCTTAAATTTAGTAGTTTATATTTTTATTCGTTATTATTCACACATAATTACAAAACTAAATATTGTAATCACTTTTATTACTTAAAGATATGTACAGGAGAAAACAAAATCCCTGATACCAATGCTTCTGTATAAATCCCTCTGTTTATGAGTGCGTAAAAATTGTTTTAAACATTTTATAATGATCAGTAAACACCATAAAAAAAAAGGTTCTCTAATATCAATCAAGCCTCTGTACCCTAAATTGATGCCTACATTTCTTTACTACGAGTTACAAGTTCCAGAGTGTCCTCCATAAGTTCACTCCATCATCACGAGTCAGTGATACTAACCAAACCAATGGGATGAAAAAACAAAGCGCACAATTACAATGTCAACAACTTAACCAACATCAGAAAAGAAGAAGATGGAATTACCATGGTGAAGCTCGGTCATAGCAAAACAACCGGGATAGTCCAAGTTATCAATCCCATCGAAGTACTTATCTTTATGCTTCTTTGTCCCCAAATTCAGAACAGAACCACCCCAAAGACTGCACAAGAAAAGTAGTCAACAAAAAAGGCACACTAACATGGATGAAATTAGACTCATTCTATTGGACATTAGCGAAAGCAGTTAGTTACCTGTACTGGACCCCCATCTTGATCCCGAGCGACATGTCAATGCTTCCAACGGCTTCCAAGATGGCGAAATACTTGGTGGGATCGTTGACTACGTAACGAAGGGGTCGAATCCCCGCTTCTCTGACGAGTCCCGTTAACTGCTTCATGCACAATTCGCGATGGTCGTCTTTCAAGATCTCAACGGGCGTTTGAAGATGCGGATTGGCGTTGAAGTAATCGAACACCTTCTCTTGAATGTCCCTTTGCTTACCTCGCATGTAACTCGATAGAGATGGGGTGTCCACGCTCAGCTTCCCACGCCCGCCGCACACTTCCATCTCCAACTGCCTCGCCGCCACGCACGCGACGGGGCTCAGGTGCAGGGCCAGCATCTGGATTCGCCGCTCTGCTTCGGAGACTGGGTCGGAGTCGGAGTTGGGTTTGGAGTTTGGAATTTGCATTTTGGTTTGGAGGGATTGGAGAGGAGAAGGAAAAGGAAAAGCTGTTGTTATTGTTATATGATGTGGTGGGGGCTCAAGGGACTGTTTGGTCCATTTTTATGTAGGATTGCTTATGTTCGTCATCCAAACGTGCCTTTTAAGCAACTGTGGATAAACTCGGAATTTGTCAGAACACTTTCCGTTCCAAGCACACTTTCCAACGTGTTTCACACACATGGGTAAATCCTACTAAACGAAATTGTCATTTTTATAAATAAATAAAAATTAAGCAAATTTTAGCATAAATTATATAGTATAATTAAATAAAACAAAATTAGTAAAATGGATTGTAATGGTTGAGTTTAGATAGTAAATTAAAATTTTATGAATATAGACTGATTTTAATATGATACTATTTTGTTAGAATATAATAATAAGTTATATAAAATTATACTCTATTATAATAATCATTATTCAAATTATATATATTAAGTTAATGATTTGTTATTTATTAAATAAAAATATCATTAAAGAATTTAATTTAATATAAATTTGTAATCTAAAAAAATCAATCAAATTAATTTATAACTCAAATGAATCTGATTTATTTAATAAATTAAACAATCAAATATAAATGTTAAAGTATTAAATTTAAATTATATTAAATTGGGTAGATTGGATTTGAATCTCATTCAAACTTGTTATCACTTATTTAATTTTACAACAACTAAATGTTATTAAAGTAATTATTGTTTACTCTTCCATTTTTGTTTGTTTTAATTATAAGAAGGGGTTATTTTGGTATACTTTTATAATTTTAATCCTATGTATTTTATTGTATTTTTAGCATTTACAATACTTTTTAAGATAGTACACGAGAATAAAAAAATGTTATATTTATATATTCATGTAAAATAAACGTAAAAGACATATTAAAAATTGAGTAGTAACTAATTAATTTAAAAAATAAATAAATAACTTTATATATTGATAAATATTGAATAGAATATTAGATATTAAGAATTTTAATTGGTTTAAAGCTTAAAACTTTGTAAAAAAAATGGAAATGATATTAATTGAACCGTTGAAGTTCAACAGAAGAAGATAAAATTGTTTTTTGTTGTAAAAAGAAACAGAATTGGTTTATCTTTGAATGTTCTTTGGGAAGAGGAAACAAAAAAAACTAGATGGCCGTTGCCCATACGAAATCTTTTTGTCTATTTAGCACGTTACATCAAATAATTGACTTTCTTGTAAGCATTTTCACACTATCATTAAATATAAAGTGCTATAAATAAAAGCATTTAAATGTTAATAACAAAAGTTAATTGGATGCATAATTAGTATTTTTAAAAAATAGCTAAATTAATAGATTTATTAATTTGTCATTACGTGTAAACATCCCTATGTTAAAGTGTTAAATACTAAAACAAATTTGTCATATACTTTTTATCAATCTTTCAGAGATTGTTGAAACATATTATATCTGACTTGTACTGTTTTGATGGTTTAGAACATGAGAAATTATGTAAGATTTGCATTACAATGCAATCTACTATATAATTGGGTAATGCTTCTAAAAAAACTTATGAGTAAATGATATGGTTGATTATTTTTTTTCAAAGTTTTTTTATGCTTTGAAAATTTTCCGATGTTGACTAATAGTAAGTATGTGTAGATTCTTTGAAAATTTTCTGATGTTGGCTGAGTAAAAATAATACTAATAATGTAACTCTTAGCATGTTACTTGTGTTGATTTGTTCAAAAGGATTGGGAATGAGTATATTGATAACTTTTTAATTTTTTTTAAGAATTCATAATTCTTTGTATGTTGAGTTAATGAGGTTGTTTTGTTATTAAACATGTTATAAAGTGTTTTTTATTTGTTAAGTAAAATGTTTTTGTTTTTGTACAAATTGCTCATTAGCTTATTGGATGGAGATGAATAAAGTGCATGAAGTTGTAGAAAAATATAAAATTTAAATGTTTTCATATTTTTAAAGAAGATGATTATTATGTGGATAAATTTGTTGCTATAAGTTTATAAAACAAAATAAAGTATAATATATTATATTTATTGATGGAATTATTTTTTTAGTAAAATTTATCAGTATACAAAATATGTATTAGTGATAAATTCTTTTATGGTAAAAGATCCTTGGTATTTAAATCGTTAATAAAATCCAATAAAACGCCTATTACCAAAAAGTAATATTAGTATTTTTAATTATGTTTTCTTTTCATTATTAATTATTGATATTTTGTTTTTTGTTTTTAATTTTTTTGTTAATTAATTAATTTATTTAAATTTTATTTGTAAAAATAATTTTAACTATAGAAAATGTTTATCATAAATTTATTTTCTTTTATACTATATTATTTTTTCACCGTTGATATTTTATTACCCTTTGATTTTTTTTGTTCATTCATTCATTCATTCAGTTAAATTTTATTGATGAAATTAATTTAAATTATAGAAAAACATTTATCCCAATTAATTCTTGATATTTTATTACTTTTTAATTTCTGTGTTAATTCATTAGTTCATTCATTTAAATTTTGTTGAAAAAAAACTATTTTAATTCTAAGGAAACATTTATCCCAAATTTCTTTTCATTTATACTATACTATTCTTTTCACCATTAATTATTGATATTTTATTACATTTTAAATTTCTGTGTTAATTAATACATTCATTCATTCATTTTGATAAAATTAATTTTAGTTATAGAAAAACATTTATCCCAAAATCCTTTTTCTTATAGTCTAATTTTTTTTCATCATTGATATTTTATTACTCTTTTAATGTTTGAGTTAATTAATAAATTATTTCATTTAAATTTTATTGATAAAACTAATTTCAATGGTAATGAAACATTTATCTCAATTTATTTTATGGTATAAGATTTTTTTCACAATTAATTATTGATAATTTTTTACTCTATTCATTTTTGGGTTAATTAATTAATTCATTCATTTTAGTTTTATTTATAAAAATATTTTTAATTATAGGAAAATATTTAAAATTGATTCTTTGCAACACTGTTATAATTTCAGGTTTTAATTTCTTTCTTGATTAGAATTTTGATTTCTTCATTCTAGAATTTAGTTTTTATGTCTGTTTTAGATTCTAAGTTTTACTTAGGACATTTTCTTGATGATTGTGTTGAGCTTATGATATGCAGGTTTGGTTAGTGTTTTTGACTCTAATTAGCTTAGGAAGATGTATGTTTCTTTTTATTCTTTCTTGATGAATTAGGTTCTAGAATTAAGTAATGATTTCTACTTGCTTTTGTTTTTATATTTCCAGTTGTAATTGATGATAATAATGCTTGTAAATCAGGTTCTGTTTCTGTCCTAGGTAGTTTAAATTTCTATTTTCTTTTATTTTCTTTTTCTTACATTTTATTGTCTTCCTTTCTTTTCAAACAGATTTCTTTTCTTATTTCTTTTCTTTTTAAATTTCTTTTTAAATTTTTTTTGCAATAAATTTCTTTCCCCCACCTTGTACTGTAGATAATAATTAGTAAATATTATAAATAAAATGTTGAAGGTTTTAATTCTATAATTTCTACACTTAATAGGAACCAAGTCCTTGGATTAGACTCTAGGTTGTCCCTATACTACATTAATAGGGAATTTAGGTTTGTTGAGCCATCACATTGCCAGAGATGGAGAAGGAGAATTCGGTGGAGAGGGTGGTAGTAGCGTCGACAAAGACAAGGGGCTCGGGGACACGAAGGAGACCGGAGGAAGAAAGGGAGGGAATTTTGAGGCGTGGGGGCAGCATCGTTGTTGGCGACTACGTGGGTGTCGCCGAAGAGGTTGATGCTGTTAGGGTCGAGATTGGGGGATTGCGTGGAGGAACTGGAAGAACCCTTGAAGGTAGCGTTAACGGACCTAGAACTGCAGGTGTTGGGTGTTGCAGTGTGGAATGGATTGGGGCTGATGGAACACTTCGCCGGCGAGATCCAACCGCGAAATCTTTCCGACAGTCGAGATCAGCGGGTACCGGAGGAGAAGAGGCCGCCGCGGTCTGTGGGGCGATTCTGGAAGGGTTTTAACTCCCTTTTCACAATCTCTGCTTCTTGGTTTAGTCTTTTGGTAAGGACAAATATAAAAATGTTACATATCTACGACGCCATGAAAAAAAATTACAGCTCAACATCTATTTAACGTTGTATGTGCAAACTTAACGGAGATGACTTAATTGAATCAATTTTTCAAATATTTGGACCAATTGGCTCATTTTTACTAGTTTATGGACCCGATTGAGACTGAAAAAAATGAGGAGGACCAAATGAGGGTTGAAACCTACAATTATTCTATATCATAATTAATTATCAAATTAATATTTAAATGAATATTAATTTGATTTCTAAAATAAAAAAATACAAATTATAAATTATAATATACCAAAATGATGATTCGAAACTAGAATGCAAAAGAACAAACTAAAAGTATTAAACGGTCGATCTGAAAAACTAAACAAAGGAATTTAATCTCTTTAATTAAAGCACATTAATCTACATATAAAAGTTTTTTAATCAACTATACACGGGATCTAATTATGGGTTATAATTAGATCACAAGTCCAATTACAAAAAGTTTAAACTAAAACTAAAACAAAGTTAAATGAAAATTATAAAAAATAAAGTGAAAGTAAAAATTCAATAAATAGGTTACGACAACAATATCATAGAAAACATTGAAAAAAACTATTGACAATTTAAAATGAAATATAAGATTTATATACTAATTTTTACAAAACCTTTAATATTTTTTAGATTCTTCTATTTTGAATCAGTATAAAATTTTTACTTGTTTACTTGTTTAGTATAATTCTATTATTTACTTGTTTTTAGTTTAAAGGAATAATTTTTATTCTGTAATCACTTCTTAAAAAGGTAAACTTTTTTAAAAGGCATAATTTTTATCAAATAAACCAGTCCACTAGTTTTTATCTTTATATTCCACTACTTTTTTCTAACCGTTATTATTAGTGCATTTATCTTTGTTTATAGAATGTTATGTTATTATAATTATTCAACAACAAAAACAATGATAGTTTTTTTGTTAGCATACGTAACATGCCAAAAATATAGTATAACTATATAATAGAGTCATCATATAAAATAATACAATAGATTAGTCATCTACTAAGTAATAAAGTATTAACAATACAATTATCCTAAAATAATTATAAAAAGTAAAACTTTACAGAATTAAGCCTAAGGAACAAAACTATGAACACAACCGATCGGTCCTGATCTAAACCGATGGGTCCTCTCTGTCCAGAGCCTGCTCCATGGAAACCTCACAATCCTCTACTCAAATCTACCGGATGATCATGACACAGAAGAAATGTCGAACGTGCAACATAGCAAAACAGAAAAGAAGGGTAAACTAATGTAATTTAATAGTTATGTGAACATACAATCCAAACATACCAAACAGATAAAATAATAAAACACAAGTAGAAAAACATATAACACATGTTGACCGACCACTTGAACTGACCGTCCAAACTAGTATGAATATGTAGCTTTGGTCGTTCGTGCACTCGTGGGTGTAGTAATTGGAAACCCATCAGCTGCCACACGAGGTTAACTCGTTATCACTCACCGTAAGACCCCCCCTCGGCTAGGGCCTTCTGCTATTCTCACAACATGACTTACCCATGTCTACTTGAGGCTTGATAATCATTAGAATGTCAGGATGAACGATGTAGATTTCGCTATCCATATTCATATTATACCACCACTTTGCTTATCCGATCACTGAGACATTTCTCCTTAGAATTCTCTTTCATACCATTTGAAACATCATACTTTATTTGAATTTTAATACAATAGCTCATACAAGATATATCAATACAACTCTAATAATCAATCCGAACAAACCAATGAAATCAACAGTTAAAGACCGAATAACATTTCATAGAATAGAACCGAACAAACAACAACATAACCTTTGAGTACGACCGAACGGGAAAACCCAACAAAACCAAGGAATATGACCGAACGGAAAAACATTCACAACATGTGATCATGATCGAACGGTCCTTTAACAAGAAATGCTCGAACAAGATCCTAAAGAAATTGAAGGGGCGAATCGCTAGAACAACCGAACACCATTACAAGACCTAACTCTAGCTAAACCGAATACTAGTACGAAACTGAACTTATGACTAAACCGAATACTATTAAAACCAAATGTTAATATAACACTGAGTCCTACTCAAACTGAACACTAATACAACATCAAGTACTTCTAAAACCGAACGCGAATACAACATCGAACACTACTAAGACTGAACGAGAATACAAAACCAAATATAGCTGAGATCGAACGGGAATACAAAACCTAACAATTGTACGAAACCTAGCACTACTAAATTGCACGCTATTACAGAACCGAGTACAACTAATAACGAACGCTAATATCAAATCAAATACTGCCAAGGCCGAAAACAAACGTCAGCACGAAACCGAACAACCCTAAGACCGAATACTACTACGAAACTGAATACTTGAACCTGACCGAGCGGTCAACAATGAAAGCTCGACATTATGCATAATGCTGCAGAACTTCTGCAGAATGAAATACACACTGGAATTTACCAAAATTGAATATTTTTCTCAACCCAGAATTCCTTCCAAGGTATGTATAATCTACAACTCAACAATCACAACATTTAACATGTCAAACAAACAAAGTCGAACACCCAAACATTCAATTTCACCCACATGCAAAACCATCTAACCACGTTTTCATGCATCATCAACCAAACAATTAAATTAACTAGCTACCCTTACCTCTTAACCAAACCGAATGACTTCTACCCTTCCAGAAATTTGATCACTTCTAGAAAATCCTAAGAACACCTATAACTCACCGATTGGTGAGAAGAGACCAACCAAAGTACCAAAAAGGGAGTTAGAAAGAGAAAGAGAAGGCTGATGAACACATGCAAATAGCAAGGTTTACTTGCATGTGCCAGAAATTCCAGAAATTCACAAGAACTAAAGGAATGAAACTTACCAGCTCTAATCACTACACCGATCGGTGAAACAGAAATATCTTGTCTTCCATATTACTTATGCACGGTCTGATCGTTAAAATGATGAAATGAGATTGAAAAACTTTAGAGAGAAGGAGGATAAAAGGAAGAGAGTATAAGTTTGGAAGAGATAGATATATCAAAGGAAACAAAATTTTTGATTATTTTAGTAATAAACGCTTGGTCCCCTCTGCTTACACCTGACTGTTCCATTTACTTGGTTCTTACAAAACGTGAGCGCGTACATACATACATACATACATGCATACATACATACATACATACATACATACATACATACATACATACATAACCGCACATTATTATTAAATAACATATTAACTATTATTTACTTTTTCGTTATTATTTAATAGATTGTTATTATTATCTCAATTAAGAATTATTCTAATAAGAATAAAGAATAATCCAAATTGATGCTATAAATATAACAATAACTTTTAAAAAATACTCATTTTATTACACTTAATATTTGATATACTCTCATATAATAAATTTTAACTCTTTTACTCACTTGAACATATAGGATCTTTTGCTTATGATATTCTCTTCTAGTTGACAATTTAAACACAAATATTGATTTTAACACAAGCATAATTCAAAGCCAAAAGAAATGAAAGAAAATTCGATGGAAATGATATCTCATTGATACATTATTATGTTGTTCCCAGCCCAGGCTGATCCAGCAAAAATATTAGATTTAGGGTAGTTCACAACCATGTCACAATCTTTGTTTACACTAATAAACAATTAGTATCACATCATCCATGCGAGTTACACTAGGACACAATATGAGAATTAAGAATGAAATTATTATAGGTCTTCTTCTACCCGTTAGAGTCCTAAACTTAAGCCACACCCATGCTTTTTTTTTTTATTTCTTTATTTGGGCATCTGGCTAGAGTCAATCAAAGAAAAATTAAAATTAAAATTACTAAGTGATTTAGATAGAACAAATTAAACCAAAATATATAAACCCATAACACATCACCAAATAAATATAGAATTTCTCTTTGCAAAGGTTAACTTAACACTTAGAGTTTCCCTCTAAACCTATGACAAATAATATAAAACACATAAACAAAGCTTAAGCTAATTTCATTTTTCACCTTCTCAATCATGACCCGAAACTAACATTAACAAGTAATGGCTATGAGAATTTGATTCTCATAATTGGTCATCTTTGCAATTAGCGTGGATGGCGTTTTCGGCGCGGAGTATTTAGCAATAGGAAAAATACCTTTGGGTTGAAAAAATGGAGGGGCGCTCTAAATGTTAGGCCCATTGGGTCGACGATTGGGCCCATAGATAAGAATGCCGCGGCGTATATTTCGAAAATCTACAATTCAAAGTTGAAACCCGCTTTTACCCGCCCCAGAATCTTTGCGTTATGGGTCACTCACTTTCTTCTCGCGCTAATTCGAAAGAGGGAACGAGCGAGTCTTACTAACCTTCTTCTTCTTCTTCTTCTTCTTCTACTCTCTAACCCTAATCCCAACAACTTTCAAATTAGCTTCCGGGTCCTCTTCCATTTCACAAGGTCAATTCATCTTAACCCAATTCTTTTTCTTTACTCTGTGTACTCTTGTGGTTAGGGTTTCAAATAGGCAAATTCACTGATTCCGTTCAAGATTTTCCAATATCGTAATTTCATGGGAAGCAACCATGATTCAAGTGACGGCCTTTTCAAAATCCGTCCCCGTCTGGCGGATGTCACCAATTGTCCCTCGAAAAGGCCGTTTTCTTTAGTCTCCAGCGGCGGTGGGGACTCGCAGTTCACAAAGCAAATGCGCTTAGGTGTAGAAAGTTTAGCCAAAAGCAAAATCCAAATGCAACTAGGAGCACATTCTCAGCTTAACAAGGAGGTCTTATTGCAACCTAAAGAAAACCAACCCATTTTGTTTCCGTCTTGCGATGATACTTCAAGCTCGTGTCAGAAACCGGGCTCGCCCAGTGAAGGATCGGAGGAGAAGAATCCGTTGGGTATGAAGAAGTGTGAATTTGGGGGGAAGGTTGAAGGAATTGCCCCAACCGATTGTGCTGTTGAAAGCGGGGACAAGGATATTTGTGTTGCTGAGAATTCCGGATCTCCCAGGTGTCGGGCCGTGCAAATGCCGTCAATCTCTGCCTCTAATGATTCTAATTTTCGGGGGTTGAAACCGTGCTCTGGGCATAAGGGCGATGGAGCATCGAATCCTGTTACTGATGCTGCGGACATTAAATCTTGCACTTGTTCCTTATGCTCTAAAGGTTGTTAGAGTTTATCTGTATGCATCTAATTGTTGCTCTTTTTTTTTTGTCAACTAAAATTAGAGCTTCATATTACTTGATAAAGATTTGCATTAAAGGTTTAAATAGTTACTCAGGTGAACTCTAATTTTGATTGAAGAACACCGCCAAAAGTCCTTAAGGAATTGTATCTAGATTTTTCCTATTTTACATTTTTTTTATTTAGTATGTAATATTGGGTGTTGCTTATGTTGATCACTAGCTGCTTATATCTGGTCGGATCTCCATTACCAGGATGCCAAGGGTAGATTAAGTGGTAAGTTCTACTAACCATTTTAGGAGTTTTGTTCTGATAGATTCAAGTGTCATTGTATTATTTCTTCTAGCATTGAGGTTTTAAATGCTCATCCTTTCCTCTAGCTATAAAGAAGAGTCAGAAAGAAGCAAAATTGATCATTCAGAAATTTTCTGGATTAGAGGATACAGTCATGCATGGCCAGCACCAAAGTGAGGAGTCATTAAACTTAGAATTGTCCCTTGTGCATCAGTGGAAGTCGCTCTTTGTTCAAATGCAGAATATGTATGCCCAAGAAAGTAGCCAGCTAGTAAGTTTCAATGCTATCACTTACATGGTTTATTATTTTAATCGTGCTGGAATTGTTGGTTCCGTTGCCATACAAGTTTCTTAATTGAATTTTCTATGGTTTTGCACCATCCATTTTTCCATTTGCTTTTATGAAGAGTGTAAACTACTCAAAATGTTAACTTGTTTTATATGGAGGCGAGTGTTAGAGGTTTAATTTGGTAGTTAGCTTGATTGGTTAATTTCTTAATTGTTAGATGCTATTGAGTTCTATTAATAAAATATGTCCCACACATTGTTTTATCCCTCATTTTTATTTCCAATTTATGGTTTTCACATTCTCTGTTTTCTTTATGGGCTCAACCATTTTTAGTACAAGCTAGCCTCTGGAAAAGCCATTTCTTAATGTTTTATGCATATGATTATTTAGTTATTGGTATGCTATGTTGTGAACTTGGTTATCAAACTCTAGGGTCAGCATGTAAACTCGTCCCAGTTTACGAGCTCTCTCACCTTCTATCAGTTTACTTGAATGTAAACTCATTTTCCAGTAGATTCGAAATAGAATCTTGTTAACTCGATAGACTCGAGTAGACTTGTGAGTCAGTGAGTTTGAGGGAGGTTTCATTTTTTGGCCCTCGTTTGGCATTTCCTATTTTCTGAACGGATTAGGGTTTGCGCTTTCAGAGGAGCAGCGCATCGCGATAGAGTTTGTGTTTCTCAAAGGAGCACCACATCACACCGCATTCTGTTTCTAAACATTGTCACTGCCTTGACGGGATTTTGCCACTACACTGCATAATGTTTCACCTTCCTTCCACAGCTGCATCACGTTTTTTCTTTGGGGGCGTCAACTGGATTTGCTCTTTGAACAGGTTACCTCTTCATTCTCCCTTTCCTTTGTTTTCATTCCCCTCTGTTGGGAGTTTTCAATCCCTTCATTGTACTTTGTTTTTTGTTCTCCGTCCTCCCTCTGTTTTCGTTCTCCTCTGATAGAGTTCTCTCAATAAATACTTGGTTGTTGTTTTTGATCCCTTTCTTTTGTTTTTCGTTCTCATTTTATATCCTACCATAAAGACTTGGTTGCTGTAATTTTTACTTATGTTTTGTAATTGTATGTTATGTGGTTGGTGTAGATTTGAACTTATATAGTAGTCATGCACTACTAAATTTAGTTATTTTAACATTTTGAAATTATTATTTACTATTTTTGATGATGGTGTTGAAATGTTGAATTGAGATGCTATTATATTTATTTTTTGATATAACATAGACTCGTAAAGTCTTCGAGTTGGGTCCACAAGTTGAGCCAACGGAACTCCCACAAGTATATGTATTGAAGTTTTATAACCTTGGTTGTCAATGTTAATTTCTCTTACCTGTAACCCAGTTTATTCTTTTCATTTTCTCACCTAATGCTTTGAATGATTTGATTTTGCTTTCAGGAATCAAGCTTTGAATCACTAAAAAATTTGAGAGAACGCTGCAAGACTGATCTTGATTCGAATGACAACAGCCATCGTGAAAAACAGTAGTATTCCAATCCGTTTTTCCATTGTAAGATTGCTTGGCACATAAGTTTCTTGGCTTCAAATTTCAATTAATATGCAGATGCTCATATATTGCTTTAGTACCTGTATATTTTTTGTAAACTCGGTGGCTATAATACTTGCAAGTCTACATGTACATTTATCACGTCAGCTGTTTCCACCGATTCCATTATGATTTGAATCAGCATGCTTTTGAGGATAACTGTTCCGCATTTTTGGGAATGTCCTGAGGACTGAAATTTGGCATGCTCTTTCTATTCAAAGTTATTTGGTCTATAGATTTTTTAATTCCTAGATTGGTTTGGGTGACTGTTTGGCAACACTTTTAGGATTTTCTACAATGTTAGACAAGTGAAATTATCTTCTCACAGATTTAGAGTGAGACTGTTGGAAAACATTATATTATATAATTATGGTATAATTGATTCTTTTAATTTCTTATTGTTATAATCTATTATAATCTGAATTGTTATTATTTTTATATAAACCATTTTCAATTAACTTAAGGATTTAGATTTGTCACTACAAGTGCATTCTAAATAATAATAATAATAATAATAATAATAATAATACTAATAATTATATCATAATATATTTTATATATGTAAATATATATTCGGTACTAACCTTGACTATAATATGATTTAAATGTTTCAAAAAGGATTTATTAAATAAATATTCATTTTGTGCATTATATAAAGCTCATTTTAGTTTCATAGAAATATTAATGTAAGGTTCATTTACATTTTAAAAGAATAGTTTATTACGTTGTGGGGGAAAAGTTAAAAAAAATCACTGTTGTGAATTCAAATCTATTCTATCATTTAATTATAAATTATTATTGGAATAAGTCTTAAAATATAAAATTTAATGAATGTATCAATGTCTTGTAGTTAGACAATAAACAGAATTATTTGAATATAATATTTTCAAATAATTAAAAAATGTGATAGAGATATGTATGCTATCATGTAACGAGTTTTAATAACTACATGAATTTGGAGTTGTTCTAAAATAAATTTAGTATGAAAAAAAAAAACTCAACGAATATTTTAATAAAATCAACAACGTTAATTCAAGGCATAAGATTTGTTCAAATTCATATAGTAGTTTTTATACTGATTATAATTTAATAATTCTCCTGCACTAACCTTTTCATAATTTCGATAAATATGGTGATAGGCATCTACAATTTGAATTTATATTGTTTAAAGGGTATTATGAAGTGATAAAGAACAAATTATCCCAATGATTATTCAATATTATCCAAACTCCAAACGCCCCATAATTGAACCAGCACAACGTGAAGGAAGTATAAAAAGAGTGCACATTCCTATGTTGGTTAATTTCGGATTAGTTTAGGTAGAGATGATTCTGTTTTCTCTGGATGATTTGCCCTTTATTTATTGGGTCCGGACACGAAACCCATTGATAAATACCCCGGAAATTTGCTCCCTCCCTCGCCTGCTCCCAGCACCATCACATACTTAATTTATCTTTTTATAAAATAGATGTCAACATCTGTTTCATTTTCAACGAATATTGACATCCGTTTACATATTTTACATTTTAGTTTATGATTTTTATTTAAAAAAAATAAATTCAACGGATATGGTCACATCTGTGCCACATCCGTTTAATAAATTTTTGAAAAGTATTTTATTTATTATTTAAATAATAATATATAAATTAAATTAATAATAATTATTTTATTAAATAAAATAAATTTAATTTATAAATAATTAAGTAATAATTTAAAAAAAATTAAATAATATTTATATATTAATTTAAAATATAAAAATTAAAATACTAAAAACTAAAAAAAAACAAATTCAACAGATGTGGCGACATCCGGATGTGCTGACACATCCATTTAGTAGATTTATAACAAAATTTTTAATTATTATTTAAATAATAATACATAAATTAAATTAATAATAATTATTTTATTAAATAAAATAAAATTAATTTATAAATAATTAAGTAATAATTTTAAAATAATTAAATAATATTTATATATTAATTTAAAATAAAAAAAATAAAAAACTAAAAACTAAAAAAAACAAAAAAAATTCAACAGATGTCACGGATGTGACATATCTGTTTTAATATATTTATAAAAAATATTTTAAAATTTATTTAAATAATAATACATAAATTAAATTAATAATTATTATTTTATTAAATAAAATAAAATTAATTTATAAATAATTAAGTAATAATTTAAAAAAAATTAAATAATATTTATATATTAAATTAAAATACAATAAATTAAAAAAAACTAAAAATTAAAAAAAAAAGAAACTCAACGGATGTGGCACATCGATGTGACACATCCTTAAAGAAAAGGAATGGAGGTGTAGGATATTTTAAAATATAAAAAATAATTTTGGAATTTTAAAAAAATGTGATCGTGTAGAGAACAAAGTGGGGTGGTGTAGGGAGTAACCTTCGACACCCCGTTCCCGGCCCATGGCCCATGTGGCTTGCAAGCGTGACGAAAGATGGAGTGTCTCAATAAAAAAGAAAAAGACGGGATATATTTATTTGAATTCTTGTACAAAATTATTATTCTGAATGAAGGTAAGGAATTGCTCAATTTAATGTTAGGTTATGAATTCCTTTCTTTCAGACATTACTCTTTGTTCAGATTAAGTACTACAGATGTTTTTATTTTTCTCCATTCTTAAGGTAATATGGTTGTGTTTCATGGCTTTATTTATTGGGAAAATTATTTCTTTACTCTTACTAAATCTAGTTTTTTTAATATTTTGTTTCACATTTAAAATAAGTGTAAAAATATTCTAAAAAACATACACATTTTTTAGGATTTAAAAAGAAAGATGAAAAATAACATTCTCAATTGTTTTGATCTAAAATATGTCGGATAACATCATTAGGATCAATTAATGCTCATTTGTAGTATCCATCAGAAATTTTTCATTAAAAGATGCTTCAAAGGATGTAAGAAGGAAAAAATATTTAAATTGTCTTTGACTTCAACTCCTATGCGATGTGAGACTATTGGGTGTGGTAGGAACATAAGCCTTCAGTCGAAGTTTAAGGGAAAAGACGATTCACCCCTAATGAAGGGCTTATTAGGAAAATTGATGGTTATTCTTAGAACCTCGTGATCGGCCCATGGTGGACGCAAAATTTTCTTATCGAGAACTTGAGAAAAACCTTTGAATAGGTGGCGTGAGATCTGAAGGGGTGGAAGAATCCTGATGCATACTCCTGTGTGTTGGAACACAAAGGGAGATCTACTACAAAAGACTCTCCGATGCTCAAATCAATAAGAGAGTTTGAATCTTTTTAAGTAAGAAAGAGTGAGTATGAGTGAGTGTGTATTTATTAGAAAATACCAAACATATTTATAGGATTTTTGGACCCTAGGATTCATGTGCTAAGACTGGTAATATGATATTAAATAATATCAATAAAGTAATGACTGACCTCAAATATATGATAATAATAATAATGTGACACCTTATATGATATCCTAAATATTCTGTAAACATTTTGGTGTTAAAGAATATCGTGGTGTTATCAAACTAACGAGATTTTCTACAAATACCGTAAATATGTGAGTATCCGCTCAAATAGACGTGTCTTGGAATATTTTTTAACTGGTTCAATTCAATGAGGCTTAATGGGCCTTATTAGGTTGCATCCTTCAACACATTCATTGGGCCAGGTAGGTACATAAGGCCTCTAGTCTAAGGAGTTTGATTAGCGTATGAGAGATGCCCATGTTGGAAATTACTGACCTTTTGACCAAGCTATGATTGTCTTTAAGGGTTTGTAGGTGGACTGACCATTTGGTCGGGTTGTTTGAGGTCATCTTTCAACCATGCAGGTGGATTTGGCAAATTCTATTACCACCTTATCTTAGTAATTTTCGTTGTATGAGTACTATCGACTTGGGCAAACTTGCATTAAACACCTATTTTACGAAACATACTTCAACACTCTATCAATGTATAAATCATTAAATGTATGTACATATTGTACCTTGTCAGCTATGCGCTTTCTCGCTTTATTTGTGCAAATATTAGCAATACCAAAATATACTAAAAAACATTACACAAGGAATAAAAAAGACATTGTAAGATAGGAAGACAATCTTGGAATGTTTCCTAAAGCTTTATGTCCTACCATAGCCGTACAAGATCTAACTGCGAAAGTAATGATGCTCTTCCCAAGGCGTAGATAAGCACATATCTTCGTACAAAATGCCACCTAATATCAACAAAGTCAATTATCCCTGAGTAACGATCATCTATCGAATAAAGCTATAAACGAAGGACTCGTACAAGAGAATACAAGAACTTTTGTTATCCTTTTATCATTACACTGGTATTCTCTTAATAAGCTTACATTGTCTGAGTCTATTTATAGAATAAAAATAAGAACTTCACAAGTTCTCAGATTTCCTTGTATTATATTTATCATCTCACTAATAATTATCAGAACTTCTACTTCTAAATCAACACTAGTTGGGTTTGGGAATTCTGAACAGCATTAAAACACTTGTATTGTTTTGCTCAAAGAGTTAAACGTTCTAAACAATTGTCTAAGGTTGATACTAGGAGTGATTAGAATAATTGGATACTAGAAGTTGTTAGAATACTTGAATACTAGGAGTGGCTAAACTCAGACTGATAAAGATTGACTAGAGGGACCAAGAGTGGTTAGAATACCAACAAATATTAAAAAATATATTTTTTATACATTTTTAAAATA
Source organism: Vigna umbellata (assembly GCF_018835915.1). The sequence goes on from NW_025902199.1 coordinate 36,657, forward strand.
AAATTACAAAAAAATTTATAAAATTGAATATAAATTAAATTAAAATTTAATTTTAATTAAATTTAATATAATAAAATATAAATAATTTTATTTTAAATTAAATTTAATAAAATAAAATATAAATTAAAATATTATTTTTATTTTTTGCGGGTAATGGGTAGTGGCGTGTCAGGTAGTATAATACCTGCATCCGAACCGTTTTTAAATGAGTATTAAAATACCAACTACCCGTGAGTAATAAATATGCGCGAGTACCGACTTACAGTTGCAGATTTTATCAACGGATATTCGCGGGCGCATGTTTTTTTGTCATTTCCAGTGAGAACTGACTCATTGAGTTTATAGTCCTTCGGTAGCTCTTTCGTGTCACTTTAGAGCTTCATTCGCCAACAAAACCTCTAGTGATGGTGTGAACACTACCCCTTACTTGGGTAGGGTTAGGTTGGGTCTGGATGATCCGACTTCGAATGACTAGTTTTGTGGTTCAACTATTGTCGACCTCGTCTGTAAAACCGCCGCATCCTCTACCTTAACCTTCTCCTGTGAAGCTGCCACATCCTTTACCTCGACCACCATTTCCTTGCTTATTGAACTTGGCTAAACACCATAGTAAATCTGTTCTTCAATGAGATCCCTTAGATGTCAGTATTCCTAAGTGGTGTATCCTATGCTTTGGTGGTAGGAAGATCTTTTCTGTAGGATCAACTTCATGGGTAGGTTGTCGAGGTTTGAATAGCTAGATGAGCTCAAATTTGCACGTTTCTTTGAGTATGGTTTCCTTTTTAGTATTCAGGAGAGTGTATTTGTTGTACCGGGCTACAATCCAATCACCCGCATTGTTCTTCATGCTCTTTCCTCTTGTTGGTATGTAGGGATTTTTCGCCTTCTTTAGCTTGTTTTATTTTTTCAATAGCCATGTATTTGGTTGTTCATTCTCTTAGATCATCCATGTTGTTCAGCCTCTCTATAAAAAGAAAATCTGAGAAGGGTATAGGCTAAAAACCATTATTCAAAGAGTGCATGATCACAAATGAACTAAGTTCTGGGATCGTGGTCGTCAGTGGATCTCTACATAAAGTGTTTAAGTGTCTTTTTTCCCCTTACTCTATCTTCAAGGTGGCCGACATGGTGGGTACAATTTTGTGGTCCACGAACTGGGCCCTAAACATCCTTTTATGCTGAGTATGAATATTGACCTGGATCAGCTAGCCCCTCAAATGGGTGGTTGGGTTGGTTGTTTCATTGTATTTGTGAATGTTGATAAAGATACCCTTTGGAGTAATGCTAACTCTAAGATTTATCGATTTCCTTACTTAAGGAGGGAATGGGGGGGGGGGGGGTGTTTTCAGATTGACTATGATTTCTAGTTTGTGAGGGAGATTTTGTGTTTGTCATTAAATGTCAAATTTGCTCTATTGGTTGAGAGGTCTTTCGCCTAGGACGAGGATGTGGGGGAGGCCTCTTGTTCTTCGGGATGACCAACTTCTAGTTTAGTGTTTGGAGGTCGGCCTGATGTTGGGCACGCATGGTAGCGAGCTCCTCATCGTAGTGTTTGTGTTGTTTTTCATTCTCATGGATTAATGTTAGTATCTGATTTTGAAGGGATGCCATCAGGTTGGATTCCATCTTGTGTGGCAACTAAGCTTGGCTTCGAATGGTGACCATGGAAGAGTGAGGTCAGGACAAAGTTTTATTGGAGTCTCACAGTGACGGCTAATGTTTCGATCCCAAGTCAGTGACATCGTTAAGGTCAATCATCCCTCATTTGAGATTTTTTCCTATTTTGAAGCATGTGTCCGTCACGATTTTGTCTATAAAAGACATATCAAAATGTAAAATAAGAAAAAAAAATATTTAAGTTGTCATTAATTTTAACTCCTAAACGATGTAATATTATTAGGCATGATAATAACATTAATAAAAATAATTTTAGAAATATCATCTTCTTCGTAACATAATTAATTTCACTAAACTAATATCTCTTAGTTACTGGCTTGAATTCCATTTCCTCTTCTTGACCAAACCTCCATAAACAACTAAATGATAGCCTACATCTCCAATTTTATATCATTTGTTTGACTTCAAATTTTCGTTATGAGCCATTTCACTCCAACTTCCTGGAAACTTCGAAAAGTAAAATTGTTCGCTCTAATTGTAATAGAGCTTATAATAATTGGTATAGACATGGAAATATATTTTTAAAATTGCTCATCATTAGCGCTTAATAGAGATAGATTACAACAATAATTGATTCCATTGCAGACAACTTTGAAGATCTACAACTACGATTAGACAATTGATTAGTGCATTAGTGTGGTTCGAATATGATTAAGGACGACATGTATAGTTTATGTCGTTTTTATGAATAAAAAATATAAAAAGTTGTCACTGTTCTTGCAATTCAGTATCTATCGTTTTTACCAAAACTGGAGCAGAGACTCTAAACGGTAAAATGGTCGACAAAGAGATGATAACTATAGTTTTCAATATATCTAAAATCAGTTATGCTTCATCATTTCACCAGAACCTTCAGAATTTCGAGTGAATTTGTAACTGCGAACATTATCTTTGTATAATATTTTCTTAAGAAAATATTCTCATTCAAAATTGATTCTTAAATCAATATTTACGAAAAAGCACATTCTAGACGTTCTTTCATAAAGAGGAGGGTTTTATTCTGTTCTCTTCTCAAAACGTAAAAGTATTCTTTTACGTGTGAAATTTTGAGTAAAATGCTTACTCTTATTGTCATGTAACCAACAACTCTTGTATTATTTTTCTTCTTTTACTAGATTCCAAAATCGATTCACCAACTATTGCATTTCAGCTCATTACAATGAAACAGTTGCATACATGTTAAAATATTTGTTTCGTTTTCTTTAAATTATAGTTTTTGTTTCGTTTGGAGGTGTTTTAAACTTCCACATTTAGATAATATTTTTAATGAGTATTATTAGTGTAACATATTTTGCGAGTCTTCTAATACCATATTGTCATAAATTATATGATAACTTCGTCATTTCATGAATGGTTCGATATACTAAACAAGATGATAATATATTATTAAACAGTCATATACTTTTTTTCTCATACTGACATATTATAATAATTAAAATATTATTTTCACATCAATTATTAAAATTTTTTAATACTTGTGTTTTTAGAATGGGCTAAGACTGTGGGGACGAGCAAATACTTTATATTTCTCCACAAATAAAAAACATTTTTTGTCGTGCATGCACTAAATCACTTTGCATTTTTTCCCCTTTAATTAAATTAATACACAGTTCATGTTTGAATAGTTGATGAAGAGTTGGGTAGTTGGCATTTTCTATGCGAAAAGGTCTTTCATCGAGTGATGTATTATTATGTGGCACATATGTCAAAGTCGCTTTCTCTGCCTTATTCTAAAAAATGACGCAACCCATATGATAATGAAATTGTTTTATGGAGTAATGAAGCATGAGAAAGTAGCTTTTTTTATTCTCGTTTATAGGTTTCTTCTAATTCAACTATCATTATATATAATAATATGACAAAAATTGAATATAAACTTTTTCATTAAATAAATTGTAAAAAGGAAATTTATAAGCTATAGGTTGAGTCTTGGAATTTGAGAAGGAAAATTATAAGTATGCAAAGGTACAAGCATGGAAGTGGCAGAAGTTGTTTTTGCGTTCCTCGAAAGTGATTTCCACGTAGGAATCGACGTGTGAGGGCGTCAGGGATGGCCCCACACTCTCATTTTTTTTTCTATAATTCATAATTATTCCTCACTTGAAATATAGAAGAAGGGTTTAAAAACTTGTTTGAAGAGTAACCGATAAACGACGAAGTTTTTACAACTAAGATGATGTGCAATTAAAAGAATCTCGAATGAAAACTTTCTACGAGAATAAAATCTTTTTTTTTTCTTTTATGAATAAAATATTATTTTAATAGAAATATGTTTTAAAATAATATTTTAATTGATAAAGATGTAAATGGAAAAAAGAAGGATGGAGATGGGTCCACAATGACCTTTGGGAAACGCGAAGGGAATAGGATCCAAAAGTCACTTGCCCTCTCCACAAAAGAAACGCTTGCAAATTGTACTTAAGGGAACCATGACCCTACAATTCGTCAACATTGTGGCGCCGCAATTCATCACACTGTTATTCCGATAACTACCTCTCCACGTTTTTCTCTATGCAATAATCTTCAAACTGTCTTTCTTCATCGTCTAAAACATACCAAAATAATACACCATACAATATTCACTGAATTAAAGTCGTTGAAATAATAAATTAGCAAAAGGTTAACGTCAAATTCCTTTTCACTCACGAACCTAAGGTGGAAATTCTTGACTCAACTCATTTATTTCATTGATTACAACTATTATAGATGTTATAAGAAGTTGGGTAAAATAATTTCTTTTAATCTATTAAAATTTAGAGTTGAGAAAAATGTTTCTCGTGTTTAATTTCACATTTTAAAAAACATACAATAACGATGGAAGCATCTTTAAAAAACAATTTTATAGATGAAGATATTGTTTTAATAAGAAAAGAAGATAATTGATGTGGTAAACGACTTTTTTTTTTTAGTTAAAAAAAAACTCTTTTAAAATTTAAATAATTGATGTGTGGTATGATATTGATTATATGTAAGTTGGAAATATTCTGATGGGTGTAACCAGTGTATGATCGACACGTGTAAGGTAGTAAGGAGGAATGCATAGGTGGCATTCTTCAATTGGATAGCCATCTGGGAATAAAGGAGTGGTTGAAGTTGACGCGCGAGTTGAATGATGAATGAAGAAGAACCCAGGAGACCAACTCCCACCTTAACCTCAGTATATAAACCAGCCTTCACTCACCGTGCTAACGCAAGAGCCAAGCTCACAAAGTGAGGCCAACCAAACTACAAACTCCTTCTACCTCTCTCTTCGCACCAACAGATTCAGCTTTTTAGATTTTCAATTTTCTTAACAAAAAAAAAATGAACAACTACTCGCAGCTTTGAGTTTTTCACTTCCTGTTCTCTGGTTTTGGAATTGAGACAGGCTCGTAATTTTGAAAACCTCTTTTTTTTTTTCTTTTCTTCTTGGGATTTTCTTTTGTTGTTGTAAAACATGGCAGCGGCTATAGGTATGTACAACAACAGCAACATCGTACCGGAATTCCTAGATCCGTACAGTGAGGAGCTGATGAAAGCACTTGAGCCTTTTGTTAAAAGTGATTATTTCTCTGTCTCTTCTGATTCCGCTTCTTCCTATCGTCGATCACACGCTCCTTCTTCTTCCTCTTCTTCTTCTTTTTCTTCTCCATCTTCTTCTTATTCTCTCATTTCATCTACTTCGTATCCCTCCCCCAACCAAATCAAGCTCAACAAACTCACCCCAGACCAAATCCTCCAGATTCAGGCGCAGGTTGGGCTTCAGCAGCACATGGTTTATTCGACTCAACGTGAAAACCAAAACCAGCTGGGCCCAAAACGTGTTCCCATGAAGCACGGTGGCGCGGCGGCGAAAGCCACGAAGCTGTACCGCGGGGTGAGGCAACGGCATTGGGGGAAGTGGGTCGCCGAGATCAGACTCCCGAAGAACCGGACGCGCCTATGGCTGGGAACATTCGACACCGGAGAAGAAGCGGCGTTGGCGTACGACAACGCAGCGTTTAAGCTCAGAGGCGAGTTCGCGCGCCTCAACTTCCCTCATCTGCGACACCAGGGAGCGTTCGTATTCGGCGAATTCGGAGATTACAAGCCTCTACCTTCTTCCGTCGACTCCAAGCTCCAAGCTATTTGCGAAAGCTTGGCGAAACAAGAACAACAAAAAACGTGTTGCTCTGTCGAAGACGTGAAGCCCGAGGTACACACTGCTGCTGAGCTGGCACGGGTGGAGTCTGACGTGGTGCAATCCAACGTTTGTCCCGAGTTCGAAAATTTTAAGGTAGAAAACGGGAACGACAACCCAATGTTATCATCGCCGGTGTCTGGCGAGTCGTCTTCGCCTGAATCGGGTGTGACTTTCTTGGATTTCTCGGACTTCGCACATTCTAATTATGAGTGGGATGAAATGGAGAGCTTTGGGTTGGAGAAGTACCCTTCGGTGGAGATTGATTGGGCATCTATATGAGTAGGTGAACTTGTGAAATGGCTGGTTTTGTTTTGCTCTGCTTTTCGGTTTCATACGCAGTTATGTTTTGTATTTTTTAAGGTTATGTTTGGGTGTCTTTAGCTGCTTCTGCAATGGAATTTTTGACATTTGCGGATGTTTTGCGGAAACACGGCTTGCAAATTTTAGGCAGTGAAATCAGAGAAGGTGGTCTTCATGGTCTGCTGGTGTTTTTTGTTACTTGCATGACCATGGGACCTTTCTACTCGTGTCTTCGTTCTATGTTGTAATTAACGTTTACTTCCAATATATGAAAAATTTACATGTTCTTGTAAGTGATGTTGCTAATACTTGTTTTATACTGAACAATTGTTGTTATAAAAATTCGCTGACATTTAATGACTTATAAACGGGGTGTTTGATTCTAGCAAGGACAGTCGTCAATTCTTAGTGGTGCCAAATTGTTTGCGCAGCTTTGTTTCTCCTCCATACACGAGTTTCATTAGTTCTTTGTTTTTTTTTTTTATATAATCTTTTTGACTGGTGCTTAGTTGAGTGTTAATTAATTAATACAATTTACTATGATTTTATTTATGCATATTTTTAATATAATAAATACCTTTTATTAGTGTTTAATTAGCATGCGTGGTTAGTAGAGAAGATTCCTATGGGCTACTAAAAACTTATCTTTTATATGGCTTGAAAATTGTTGTCATAAAAAGTTAACAATTTTTTACAATATTAGTGCTTGTAATATTTATTTTTCGATAATTTAATGTTTATTGTTTTAAAGGGAATACTTGTTATTATACGGGTAATTCAAAGACGTATAAAAATTATCTCTTTAATCTTATTTTCCCTTTTCAATTTAAAACAATATTATCATGTGATTTTTCATTTAAAAAGTAAGATTAAATAATGCTATTTTTAATTAAGATATATTTGTAAAATGAAATGAAAAGGGTGTTTTTGATGCTTCATGTTATATTTTCTTTTGTGAAGGTTACGAACCTCCTAATGCCACATTAAAAAGGTCAAAGGGAACTAACCATTCTTCGTCAGATTATTGAAAATCATTTTATTAGTGTCAACTGTGTTATTCCCTTCAACCATTCCAGAGAGATTGGTGGGACTTGTGATTCCATTTCCGACATAAAAAGCAAATTAGATTATCAACCACTAAGTAAATATCTAAGTGTAATACAAACAGGTTTAGAAGTCTAATGAAAGAAATTAATCTCCCGATGAATTAGAATTAAAATTAAAACACCGCTTTTTTGTCAACCAATTAAAAATAAACGATATTATTTTGCATTCATGCTGATAAAAAAAAATTATGCATTCATGATTTATTATACATATACACAAAATTTAAATTTATAAAATCTCACATTATTAATTAGTTCGTAATAAAACCTTCAAAGCAACATATCCTACATTTTCTACACATACATTTAACATCATTTATTGTAAATTAATGTCTGGCTTCAAACTTACTTTATCTTCCTAAAAGATTCCTTTACAGTAGAACATTATTAATTATGACTATATATCGCAATTTTTGTGTAATATACTTCAATAGATCTAGTTGCCTCTAATTTCTTATATACGGTATTAACCAAAAACAAAATTGAGGAGCTGTGAAGCATTATAGAAAATAGTTTATAATTTGTTTGAAGACTTCTCAGAGCTCTCGAAAATATTTTCTACTAATATAAGAAGTTGCATATGCTCATCTCTTTTACTCTAAATTTCATTGTCACAAAATATAACTGTAATTTAATTTCTAATGTGATGTGAATATCACTAATAATGTTATTTGTAATATTATGATACGAAGTTGACTTATAATGTATTTTGTTCTGAAAGAAGAGATAAATGTGTTCTCTTAGCCTTGCCTTTAGAATTATTGTATAGTAAACAATTTAATTTAAAAAATGGTATTTTGTAGTACTTAATATAAGAGTACAAGCAAGAGCAACTTTAATTTTCATAATATAATAAAAACAACAATAATAATAATAATAAAAATAAATAAATAAATAAATAAATAAAAGCATGGGGAATTTTGACAGAAAAGGAGAAAGGAGATGAGGAAGAAGTGTGTGTATGATATGGTGTGGGGTTGAGATAAGGAATTTGGAATTGAAAAGGTGCGATGCAATGAATAAAGTAAGAAAGAATTCGAAAATAGATAGATGCATCAAAATCAAAAACTATATTCTTATTCTTCATTCTCGACAACCACCCCAAGACAAACTTAACACTGCCAAAACGGACGTTGTTTCAAATTATATCTATGGCTTCTTCTATTACAAACTATTTCATCTTTAAATCTTCTAGATAAAGCATTTCATGTAGTGTATATTTTTGTTCCAGATGAAAGCTATATTTTATAAACTTTGATTAATTTATTTTATTTTATCCGAATTTTCATTTAATTAAAAGATTTACTTAATAATTTGGTTTTTATGTTTAAACATTAATTCATTTTTATTTTTATATTTTTTTATTTAATGGTGTCTTTATATTTGTAAAAAGACTAAACGTGATCATTTATGTTAAATTAATATTAACATCATTTAAGAGTATAATATACCAAAAATCTAGGTCTGTATCAAAATCTGGATCAATCTTTCATTTTGAAATCCTTTTAATTTTGAGTTACTGACATCTTTGAAATAGAAGATTATATTTATTTAAACATGTGATAGACTTAGAACTTGACACATGACCCCTCTGAATGTAATATAGAAAGAAATTAGATTAAGTCATTTTTACAAAAATAAATATGTAATTGATTTTCTTTTAAAAATAGGAACCCAATTAAATTAAAAATATATATAGAGTCTAAAACAAATAAAAAACATAAATATAAAAACCAAATTATTAATTAAATTTTTAATCGATTTCAAGTATTATGAATAAAGTTTTCATCATTTTCACTTAATAAGTTAATGTAATATTTAAATTTAGTGAAATTGATGAGATTTTTATCAACATTTATCTCTCCAAATTTCTTATACCATTGTTGAAAAAGGAATGTGAACGAGATCAGAACCCAGCATTGCATTGCATGTTCAACTTGGTAAAAGGATTCTTTGATAGGGGATAAAGCTTAAAGCTTATAGTCCTATACAATATCATGCCATCACCTTGTTTACCACCTTTAATGATGTGGCTTACCACGCAGGCCAACACGGTCAAGTTAAGAATCTTTTTTCATTCCATGCTTTTTAAAGGGATTATTAATTAATACATATTTCCTTTCTTTTCTAAAAGGACAAAATTATCTTATTTATAAACAAATAAGTAGATTCATGTTAGAAAACCCTCAGCAATTATTAATATTCATTCACTTTTAACTACTATACAAGTCCAACTTTACTTAAATTTACTCATTTTTTAAGCTTAACTCAATTTGTACAAGACTATCTCACCTTCCTTAAAATCCTTCTAGATTTTATTTTGTATAAAGCATACAAACAATCGGTTCATTGGTTACGTAAGAACATCTTAATCGAATATTGTGGGCAGCTATCTATTATCTTATATTTCTTTTTTTTTCTTTTTGCATTTTAATGTGATCATCAGGGGCTTTCGAAACAATAATGGGTAGGTTTTTCGCCCTTTTTTAAGATTTTAATTCCTATCTTTAAAAAAATGTATTTTATTTTAGCTCTTGGTTTTGTATATATTTTATTTTGGTTCAGTTTTACCTAGTTCTAATCTATTCATTTAAGATTCCATCAAAATATGTTTTTATTTAAAATGTAAAATTTAAAAGAAGTAAACAATATATAAAATTGAAGATTAGATTAAAATTTAAGATTTTTTAAAATATTTTAAAAAAAATACTAAAATAAAAAATAAAAAGCGAATGAGAGTTCAAAATTGAAATTTAACCTATAATAATTTTTTTTATTGAGGGATATCAAAATGATTGTAATTTGTATTAGAAAGTCCTATTCCCTTGATAGCGGGCCTGCAAATGGATAAGACCAGCGGGAATATTGAATCCAATAGGCCCAACATGAAGACCATAACCCCCTTTGTTTCTCTATCCAAATAATATAAATTAGTTATATAAAAAGCTGTTAATAGAATGGTGAAAGGATGTTGTTCCACTCCCAAAACTTGAACTTTCAGTGTGAGGTTGCATCAAAAAGTATGGGAAGACATGACCTGAAACAGAAACAAAAGAAAGGAGTATAAAATTTTATAATTTTATAGTTTTTTAATTTTAAAGTTTTATAGTTTTATATAATTATATTGTTTTATAATTTTAGGATTAGATTGATATACACCAAATCATGAGAACATGGTTGGTCTACAATAGGAGGCAATTCAGGCCTAAACCAATAAGGCCCATCAAAACAGTTGAAGGATTATATTTAGATCTTAGCAGGTTACACTAAAATGTTTTTCTATTAGAATAAGAGATGGATGAGATTAACTCTCACAAATAATTAAGTTCTTTATAAGACTGATACGTTATAGGAAATAGTTTTGGTGCTATTTACTTTGGATATTGGGTTTTGATTCTATAACCGAAACACTAGGTGAGGTAAAAAAGAATGATATTTTTGTTTCGGTTATCAACCAAAATATAAAGGTTTTTATTATGCTTTGGTTTCCTTAAAATTAAAGCATAAAATGATAAATAAATTATAAAAAATATAAAATAAAATAGGATTAGGTTTCAATTCAAATAGCAACTAAAGCCTACGTTTTTTCTGATTTAGGAAAAATATTTAATTTTAAAGGCATTTTGCATGGATTTCCAAGTACCAAAACAAATACACTTAAAATTAAATAATATTTTATTTCAGAAAGGGTATTAGACTTGGGAAGCCAAATATTATGTTTTAGTTATGGTTATAATTGAACCATAATATAGGCATCTTTTAATATTGTTTTTGTTTTTTTTCCTACGTATTAAACTTGTATAAAAACAACACATTCTATTTATCACACCTACAATATAAGCCAAAACTTAAATAAAAAATATGTTACTTTTACATTAAGTAAATGTGCTAAATATTAATGTAACATATATCAAAGATAAAAAGAAATTATTAAACATAAAAAAATACTTTAACATAATATAAAAATAATAGTAAAAACATACTTACAAAAAATAATTTTTTTTATTAACCTAGGAATACAAAATTAGTTGGAATTGGAAGTCTCACAAATTTTTAGAGTACTAAGTGACAAATTACGTTTAGTGTGAAGAACCTGAACAAAAAAATAATTGTATTAGCCTTTCAAATAAAAAAA
>NW_025902199.1:52239-74475 GCF_018835915.1 Vigna umbellata
CATGGGGAATTTTGACAGAAAAGGAGAAAGGAGATGAGGAAGAAGTGTGTGTATGATATGGTGTGGGGTTGAGATAAGGAATTTGGAATTGAAAAGGTGCGATGCAATGAATAAAGTAAGAAAGAATTCGAAAATAGATAGATGCATCAAAATCAAAAACTATATTCTTATTCTTCATTCTCGACAACCACCCCAAGACAAACTTAACACTGCCAAAACGGACGTTGTTTCAAATTATATCTATGGCTTCTTCTATTACAAACTATTTCATCTTTAAATCTTCTAGATAAAGCATTTCATGTAGTGTATATTTTTGTTCCAGATGAAAGCTATATTTTATAAACTTTGATTAATTTATTTTATTTTATCCGAATTTTCATTTAATTAAAAGATTTACTTAATAATTTGGTTTTTATGTTTATACATTAATTCATTTTTATTTTTATATTTTTTTATTTAATGGTGTCTTTATATTTGTAAAAAGACTAAACGTGATCATTTATGTTAAATTAATATTAACATCATTTAAGAGTATAATATACCAAAAATCTAGGTCTGTATCAAAATCTGGATCAATCTTTCATTTTGAAATCCTTTTAATTTTGAGTTACTGACATCTTTGAAATAGAAGATTATATTTATTTAAACATGTGATAGACTTAGAACTTGACACATGACCCCTCTGAATGTAATATAGAAAGAAATTAGATTAAGTCATTTTTACAAAAATAAATATGTAATTGATTTTCTTTTAAAAATAGGAACCCAATTAAATTAAAAATATATATAGAGTCTAAAACAAATAAAAAACATAAATATAAAAACCAAATTATTAATTAAATTTTTAATCGATTTCAAGTATTATGAATAAAGTTTTCATCATTTTCACTTAATAAGTTAATGTAATATTTAAATTTAGTGAAATTGATGAGATTTTTATCAACATTTATCTCTCCAAATTTCTTATACCATTGTTGAAAAAGGAATGTGAACGAGATGAGAACCCAGCATTGCATTGCATGTTCAACTTGGTAAAAGGATTCTTTGATAGGGGATAAAGCTTAAAGCTTATAGTCCTATACAATATCATGCCATCACCTTGTTTACCACCTTTAATGATGTGGCTTACCACGCAGGCCAACACGGTCAAGTTAAGAATCTTTTTTCATTCCATGCTTTTTAAAGGGATTATTAATTAATACATATTTCCTTTCTTTTCTAAAAGGACAAAATTATCTTATTTATAAACAAATAAGTAGATTCATGTTAGAAAACCCTCAGCAATTATTAATATTCATTCACTTTTAACTACTATACAAGTCCAACTTTACTTAAATTTACTCATTTTTTAAGCTTAACTCAATTTGTACAAGACTATCTCACCTTCCTTAAAATCCTTCTAGATTTTATTTTGTATAAAGCATACAAACAATCGGTTCATTGGTTACGTAAGAACATCTTAATCGAATATTGTGGGCAGCTATCTATTATCTTATATTTCTTTTTTTTTCTTTTTGCATTTTAATGTGATCATCAGGGGCTTTCGAAACAATAATGGGTAGGTTTTTCGCCCTTTTTTAAGATTTTAATTCCTATCTTTAAAAAAATGTATTTTATTTTAGCTCTTGGTTTTGTATATATTTTATTTTGGTTCAGTTTTACCTAGTTCTAATCTATTCATTTAAGATTCCATCAAAATATGTTTTTATTTAAAATGTAAAATTTAAAAGAAGTAAACAATATATAAAATTGAAGATTAGATTAAAATTTAAGATTTTTTAAAATATTTAAAAAAAAATACTAAAATAAAAAATAAAAAGCGAATGAGAGTTCAAAATTGAAATTTAACCTATAATAATTTTTTTTATTGAGGGATATCAAAATGATTGTAATTTGTATTAGAAAGTCCTATTCCCTTGATAGCGGGCCTGCAAATGGATAAGACCAGCGGGAATATTGAATCCAATAGGCCCAACATGAAGACCATAACCCCCTTTGTTTCTCTATCCAAATAATATAAATTAGTTATATAAAAAGCTGTTAATAGAATGGTGAAAGGATGTTGTTCCACTCCCAAAACTTGAACTTTCAGTGTGAGGTTGCATCAAAAAGTATGGGAAGACATGACCTGAAACAGAAACAAAAGAAAGGAGTATAAAATTTTATAATTTTATAGTTTTTTAATTTTAAAGTTTTATAGATTTATATAATTATATTGTTTTATAATTTTAGGATTAGATTGATATACACCAAATCATGAGAACATGGTTGGTCTACAATAGGAGGCAATTCAGGCCTAAACCAATAAGGCCCATCAAAACAGTTGAAGGATTATATTTAGATCTTAGCAGGTTACACTAAAATGTTTTTCTATTAGAATAAGAGATGGATGAGATTAACTCTCACAAATAATTAAGTTCTTTATAAGACTAATACGTTATAGGAAATAGTTTTGGTGCTATTTACTTTGGATATTGGGTTTTGATTCTATAACCGAAACACTAGGTGAGGTAAAAAAGAATGATATTTTTGTTTCGGTTATCAACCAAAATATAAAGGTTTTTATTATGCTTTGGTTTCCTTAAAATTAAAGCATAAAATGATAAATAAATTATAAAAAATATAAAATAAAATAGGATTAGGTTTCAATTCAAATAGCAACTAAAGCCTACGTTTTTTCTGATTTAGGAAAAATATTTAATTTTAAAGGCATTTTGCATGGATTTCCAAGTACCAAAACAAATACACTTAAAATTAAATAATATTTTATTTCAGAAAGGGTATTAGACTTGGGAAGCCAAATATTATGTTTTAGTTATGGTTATAATTGAACCATAATATAGGCATCTTTTAATATTGTTTTTGTTTTTTTTCCTACGTATTAAACTTGTATAAAAACAACACATTCTATTTATCACACCTACAATATAAGCCAAAACTTAAATAAAAAATATGTTACTTTTACATTAAGTAAATGTGCTAAATATTAATGTAACATATATCAAAGATAAAAAGAAATTATTAAACATAAAAAAATACTTTAACATAATATAAAAATAATAGTAAAAACATACTTACAAAAAATAATTTTTTTTATTAACCTAGGAATACAAAATTAGTTGGAATTGGAAGTCTCACAAATTTTTAGAGTACTAAGTGACAAATTACGTTTAGTGTGAAGAACCTGAACAAAAAAATAATTGTATTAGCCTTTCAAATAAAAAAAAGGTTATGTGAACCTCTTTCTCGCTATTGTGAAATGGAAGCAAAGTGTAGAGTTTGAGACGTACAACAGAAGGGAAAAAAGGAGAATGAAGGAGTGGGGGAGTGATAATAGTGACGAAGCGACGACATATTGTGATGTTTGACGATAAAAGGAGTGGAAGATGATGGCAAAACGACATTCATATAGAACCAAAATAGTGGAGGAAGGTAGAATACAATGACTCCTTCGTAAAAATTTCATTGAAAATAAATCTAAATGGCATCTTATGATTCGGTCATAATAAGAATCAAAGCCAAATGCTTTAGCTTAAAGAATTTTTTTTTTTAAAAAGGCATAGATTTTGAAAATTTCCGTGCACCTTTTGACTTTAGTTCTTTAAAAAAACAAAGTAAAAAAAGATATATGACTTCGATAAGAACCAAGGAAAAATAGGGTATTTGATCTTTATTCTTAGAAGAACTAAGACCAAATACCACTAAACTTTTGCAAATTTTTGCTCACCTTTTGACCTTAGTTGTTGGGAAACCAATACAAAAAAGAATGTATGGTTTCGATGATTGTATAACTAATGCCAAATTCTCTTGCTCAGATAAAAAATTACAATAATAGCAAAAAATTTGAAAACTTTTTTACACCTTTTAACTTCGGTTATTGGAGAACCCAAACAAAAAAAATATGTATGTCAAGAAATAGAGAAATATTTAAAATTGTCACTGTATCTTTATATGGTTGGTTTTTTTAAAAATCGAGACATGTCAAGAAATTTTAAAAGTTAAAACTACATTCTATGTAAAACAAGAACATGTAAAAGAGATATAAAGATAGCTTAGTAGTAAAGTTGAAAGGGAGGGTGAAAGAAGGTGTGGACTCAACTTTCCCATTAATACTTGGTTGATATAAAATTGATTGATGGGTTTGAAAGAAAAGATGCCGTGAGTTAAACTTCCTCCACTAACAAATACTAACGAACGGCAGTGCCAATAAAAAAACAATAAAAGAAATAATTATCGACACTGAAAAATTTTGAATTTTCTTCTTATCTTCTGTTAGATCATTTCATTTCTTCTTCCCAGTGCATAACATAATGGGTGTAAGTTAAACTTCTGGTGGCTCTTGCAAGAGACTTTAATTATCAATATCTCCTTCTAGCATTGGTTTTTGTTGAGACTGAATGTTAAGAGTCATAAATGATTTTAAGAGTTACTTTTGACTGATGTTGGAAACATTGTAGACTATATACACATGGTTGCCAGTTTTACGTGTGTGATAATCTGCTCGATTCAATAAAACTACAAAGCCTAACCCCACGTTTACTCGAGAACAACATTAAACAATACAAATACAAAAATGACATAAATATCACCCATTTGTTACAATTAATTATCATCAAAATCTTAGGAGTATCCTTCATTCCACTCATGGGTGACCCGTTACATCCATAGGATTTTATTCCCTCAAGAATTAAGATCTTCTCTAATTATAAAATAAAAACAAAATCTTATCAAGAATAAATAATATAACGATTCTGATTCAAATTATTTGCCACATATAACCTACTTTCATCTCGATATGACTCCACGAATTTACTAATAATGTCAATAAGACCTCAAAGTGGATCGAATTAATTAACCTTTTAGAACGCATCTTGTGTATTAAATCTATTAACAACATGCTCCTTAAATATTTTGATCCAGTTTACATTGTCAAAGCATGGGAATAATGAATCTTTGTCAATCTTTTCAACGTAACCTATTCGAAGTTATTGGTATAAGATATTTAGCAAGTTACGTTATTAATAAATCTTTCTTGCAGCAGACAGTGGCATATGTTTTGAGTAGTGGGATAGAAAGGGATTCCCAAGAGAGAAAAAGAAAGCTTAAGCTTGAGTGTCCAAGATGCGTTGACCTAAATAATAGAAGCTTGTTTGACCAAAAGGAAAAGAAAAAGTGTGATCATGCACGCGCATGTGTTGCGACCAGAACTTTGTTTTGGCTGCTGAACACACACGTGGTGTCTTTACGTACTGCCTTCTTTCATTCTCGTACAATGCTTCTGTTTTTATGAAGCATGCTAACTTGTTCAAATGGAATTCTGTGCACGAAAGCTGTTTTTAACGTTTGGTCAAAGCAATGATCAGGTTTGAACGTTGAACATTGAATGTTGAACAATGAACTTAGATGGTGCATTGAGTAGTGATACAAATGCAGGAAATGATCACTGACCAAAAGAATCATCGCATTTAGCTTTTAAAGCATTATTGTGTGCAATGTAGTTATGTTCTATTCGAGGGTAGAACGAAAGTGAAACTTGTCGTCAACCCTAAATCTTCGTTGATGCCGATTCTTTGATTATGACATTGTTGCTCAGAAGCAGGCATAATTGCCATTTTTGTTGCTCTTTCGTAATGGAATAACACTTTTGAATCAAGTTTCCACGTTTCGTTTTAAAGAATATATATATGAAGTTATGATGACCAATGACCAAAGTTATCTTTTCAGAAGGGTTATGATTCAACTTTTGAACTTCAAAATCCACATTTATAAAATCAACTTTTCAAGTTATTAGTTTTTTTATCCTCCAAGTTATCAACCAACTGCGATATTCATCTTCTGTCTCTTTCACTATTGGATTCTAATATCTACTTAAAATAATTCCTTATTGTTTTAGACATGTTCAATGTTTTAAAATCAAATTTGAACCTCGACTTTTGGTAATAAAAATTCATTTTTCCACTTCAAAACAATAAGTAGAACGTGTTTTTTTACTTCAAATAGTGAAATAAATATTTTTTAATATTGGTAATAAGCATTTAGAAAAATAGAAATCTTACTCGTTATTAAACATAAGATTCTACAGTTTTTAAGAATGTGTATGCAGAGGAAACATAATTAGAAAGAAAGTTTAAGGGACATTAAATTCAAGTTAAGGCTTTTCCGTGAATGGCCTTCGTTAGAAAATTGAAAATGATTAATTCGATAATAATGTTTCCAGAGCCTACGAACAAGAATGATTGTAAATATGCATGAATTTCCAAACCCTAATAATATTATTTATTACTAATATTGGTCATATAAGAAAGTAATTTCTTTTATCCAATGGAAACAAATTATAATATTTACAACAATTCACACAGTCCGTGATCAACTGAACTAAACTTCTTTAATAGAGATTAGTATTCATGAATAAAGTAAACTATTTTTCACTCAGAGAATTGAAGATAAAATAAATGATAGAATATAGATATATTAATTCCATAACAAGAGCACAAGGTATAGAGGACAAACATATTACCTGAGAAATAAAAATATTCCGACACCTAACAACTTCCATTAATTAAATCTTCTAAGACTTCTTTTAAATTGTGCCATTCCTTCCAGTTAAATAAAATTAAAAAAATTGCCAGTTCTTAAATCAATAAAGTAATTAATAAACTGTATTAATGTTAAATTATAATTGAGTATATGAATAATTTGATCCTCAAATGTCTCAAGCATGCGGATTTAATACTTAAACATGTGAAAAACTGATTGAGTTTCTGAATATGTAATTAATCTCTAATATTACAGTTTTAAAATAAAACAATCACCCGAGTGTCAAATTGATATTTAAAATTGTATTTTTTTTTTGGACAAAAACTGCTATGAAAATTTTAAATATGACATAATTGTATTTTCTTTTATAATTTCAGATACTAAAATAAAATTTTGATTATTTTAGAGACCAATTAAGAACATTTTTCCATCCCATCGTAATTCTCATAAAAATCAAACTTTTTACGAACTATATACTTGCCATGCCTTTAACAGTTTGCTCATTAAAAATGTCATGGACACAACCGCGATAATACCATTGAAATTTTTCCATAATTATTCATAAATTTTACAGTGTTATTCAACATTATTAATTTTGAAAATGAAATGTGGTGAGAATGTGATTGGGCCTAATTTTGGGACTTAGATCAAGTAAGCATGCTTTCACTGGCCTTTTAGCCCACAAAAGTAATGTGACAGAACAAGAGTAAAGTATGTGTATAGAGAACAAGTTAACATAAGTTTACCTTTGCCTCTAATCAATTTAAAATTTTAATAAAATAATTTATTTAGATTTCAACTCGTTCAAAGTTTGATAATCTAAAAAGATGTATTAAGTCACTCTTTCAATATGGAATGCATAGTTAAGGTGAATATCATTGTAAACATTTTAAAAGCAAAATAACAATCAGTATTTGTGCATAATCATATGCAGAATTCTATTAGTTAACTTAAAAAATCTTATTAATAATAATAATAATAATAATAAAATATCGATAGCTAATTTTTTTTTACATTATCATTCAATCAAAATTGTCATATATGATATTTTTTTTTATTTCAATAATAATTGTCTTAAAGGTGTAAATACTTCACACTAATCATACATAGGTAATTTTTTTTATTTCACACTAATCATATATAATAATGAAACTGAATAACTCATTTTTAATTAGTATATCCTTATATTAAATTATGTTGCTTTACAACAACTCAAACTATAACCTATAATTCATTAAATCCATTTATGTAATTTAAACGCATTAAAAGTAACTTTCTAATACAAGAACACATTTTTATGAATTCTATTTTCATTAAATAATATTATTATAAAATTGTTTGATTCTATTAACAAAACATCCTAAAAGTTAATCACTATGTGACATATTGTTTGCTTTTAAATATTGAAACTTCTATTATAATTTTGTCTTTAAAAGACATATGGGAGAATTGAAGAATTTTTTTTTTTAAAACTTTATTTGATCTCAACTATAGAAGATGTGAGAATGTACTAAAACAAATCATTGAGGATTAAGAAAATTTTTGTCTTCACATACAACATCAAATGTTCTTGTTAAAAAAATAATGTAAATCTCGATATGTAGAAAGAGAAAACACAAGAATTGATTGTCAAATTGCTAATAAAGAACGATAAGAAATCCACTAAAAACTCAATTATTATACTAAAAAAAAAATTATGCTCTTATTATTCCTTTGCAACTTTGCAATCTACCATAGTTACTTAGAGACTCTCTGTCCACCTTGAGATTTACAAACTTTTCTTATAAGAACAAAAATATTAAATGTATTTAATTTCTTTGGTACTTCGTTTATTTTGTATTACGAGAATATAACTCTTGAATAAATCCAAATGGTATTTGCTTCGAAGCAATGCTTGGAAGTTATAATATTTCTAGTTCCCATTCGAAAACCTTTTATAGAAAAGATCTACATTGAAACCATCACTCATTATTTTGTCGTGAATTGGTTCGACCATAAACTCACGAAGGCGAGACACAAAATAAGGTTGTTCACATACATACTTGTTACGATGACTACCTTAGGTGAAGGGTCAAAGGTTGTCTTAATAAAATAAAGATAGTATGATTAAATGATAGATCTCTAGTAGTTTCCTGGTAAGTTTCATTGGATTTACATCAAGGTACAGTGAAGACATGAGAGAAAGTAGGACACATGGGTATATTTTAATGTCGACAGCGATGTTAAGCCATGCGGAACTCCATCATTCCGACCTGGACCTTAGTAGGAAGGGCCCCATTTCTCACTTCTCCAACTCTTTTCACTTAATTTCAAGATGCTCCACATTTTGGGCAAACTATAATATCATATAAGCCAAAAAATAAGATAATGACCAACAAATTATTTATATGTTCATAAGAACCAAGTTCCTCAATCTCAACAGTACTCAATGTGCGACAAAATTGGAAGGATTTGCCGACCCTTCACTTTAATGGGATAAGGCAAAACTGGTGATGATGAATGGGTGGTTTTTGAATAAAATCTACTTATAATTTGGCATTGAATGAATTCTAAGATAACAAGTTGAACACTGCATGCATGCAAGGGGATAAGAATTGAGGTTTCTGCTACTAAAGAAGAACTGCAGACAATATCCCTTTTGCTAAAAAGTGCAAACTATGCATTCATTCAACTTGTGCATAACATTATTTTTCATTTTTTTTTCTAGCAAGATTCCTAATCTATGGGTCACACTGATTGTTTAAAAAATAACAAATGCCATATCCATTTCACACCAAAACCACTCTTTTTTTATGTAATATCTTACCGATTCAAATTTATGCCATTCCTTTCAAACTAAATATCCTCCTCTTCTTTATCCTCCTTCACTGTCCTTTTTTTCCAACTTGCTTAACAAATCATTTTTATGGCATATCACTTTTCAAAATAATTTATTCACCTCTTTAATAAATCCTTTACTTTGATCATGACATATATGGATTAGTTAATTTGAACAAACATTAAAGGCAAAAACATTATTCAATTTTATTTTTTTTCCCATATACGAAAACCTGGAAGCCTTCAAAGTAGTGGTGTAACTATATATCCTCTATGTTGAAGTTGATGAATATGATATCACCTCAATCGATCCTCCTTGTTTATTTTTTAACCGATCTTTCTTGTCGGGTAACATAGATTTGTGGATTTAAATATAATGGGCTATCAGTTAATCCATTCAATATTATTATAACAAATTTAGAAGATACTTTCATTTTAATAAAAAGATTAAATTTTTGTTATATTTTATCGTATTTCAAATTTAGATATGTCTTGTATATATTGCCTTTTCTACTCAGTAGCTTGGACATTCAGTTACTCCTTCACTTATTAGTGAAATGTTTCTTTTTTTAATATAGTTTATGACTTTTTTATCACCGTAAAATAAAGTTGAAAACTCTTATATAGAAATAAAATAACTGTTAAGAGAACTGTTAAAAGTTAACCTTGACTTGTTCAATGCATTTGATGTAAATTTAAAAATGAGATCGTATAATGATGTAATTATTCACCGTTTATATAAATTATTTTCTTGCTCTAAGAAAACTATACGTTGACAATTGGGTATATAAACTTCATCGTACGTATCACTTTTATCTTTTAATTTGGTTTTTTAAAATTAAATTAGATTTAATGTTTAATTTAAGATAAATTTAGTTTAAAATTACAATTTTTATTGTAAAATCATAACGACAATTGTGAGTGGAGATAAAATATCACAATTATTTTTTTGTTAAAAAATACGGTTGTAAAGTGACTTTTGTGTGTCAACGTATTAATTTCTATTATTTTATTACTCTATACGACATTTATATTAATCTTCTATTATTTTTCGAACAAATAATGCAATTAAACGAATATAGTAATTGTTACACCATATATTCGAAGATGTCATTTTTGTTATTATTATTAAAATTGCAATGTAAGGAGTCACTATTGAAAATTTGAAAGTTAAGGTGATACTCTAAATTTCGATAGTCATATATATATTTATACGAGAAATAGAAGGAAGAAAGATACAAAGGCATGAAGCTATACTAAACCTATGCTATAAACATTTATAAAAACCTAAATTAGAGAAGATTGTATCTATTCTTGAAAAACAATCCTAAGTAAAAGATACAATTCGTAATACTTCTATTAGTGCATGCATTTACTTTTCTTTCTATAATAAACTTTAAAACACAATATTTTTATGTAACTTAAAAATATATGATCCATATAAACCTATAATGTATCAAGGAACCATATAAAAATGATATATATATATATATATATATATATATATATATAATCCTTTAAATGACTATATTGTAATATTAATAAATAAAACAATTAATTACTATACAATAACTTAATGTTTGCAGGAGGAATTTTAATAATTCCAAGAAATACATATATTTCAATACATATGATAAAATTGAATTACTTATAAACGAATTTCTTTCATTTTTAAATATCTATATTTTTTAAATAATTTGTTTAGATAGAATAATTGACATATTTTATATTTTAATTTTCTTGTTTGGCAATGTAATTTATTTTTAGTTTAAGCACCACTTAATTTTATTTTTGAGGTCAAGTTGAGTTAGTTTGATATTTAGTTTGGGATAATTCGTCACGACTTTAAGTCGGAGTCTACTCTAGAAGATTCAACCCGAGTCGAGAAAGTTCAACATTTATCCTAAATTGACTCGTCTTGACCTTCAACTAGGGTCTATTGATTTCAGCCTTTGACCAAGGTCAACTTAGGTCGACCTTCGACATAAATCGACTCAATTCGACAATCGACCTAGACTGACTCAACTTGACCTTTAACTCAGGCTGAATCGGCTTGACTTTTGAGTCAGGCGAACTCAGCTTAAACTTGGGCCCAACCTGACTCGCTAAACCTTTTCCTTGAGCTGACTCGGCTCGACCATCAACTTTGGTTGATTTGGCTCGACCTTCGAAATAAGTCGACTTGGCTCAACTATCAGACTCGACCGACTCAACTAAACCATCGATATAAGCTTATTAATATTAACTTTTGTCCTAAATCGACTCAAGTCAACCTTCATTTTCAGATGACCCAACTTGACCTTTTAGCTGAATTGTCTCGATATTCGGCTTGACTAACTAGGCTTGATATTTGGGCTATATCTCGACCTTCAGTTTATGTCAAATCATCTTGACCTTTGGTTCATTCCGAATTGGCTTCACCTTTAGTCTATGTTAAATTAGTTCGACTTTTGACTTGTGTCAACTTCGCTTGAGCTATGGTATAATTGTCCCGACTTGACATTTTAGCTCAAACCTTCCTAGTTTAAGTCCTTAGTTTAGGTCGACTCGACTAAGCGTTCAACTTAAACTGACTCGACTTTCGTAAATTGAGTGAAAAAGATTAAAATTTCAAATTTCTAATATTTTATAGGGTATTTGAAAATTTTCTATATTATTTATTTAAAATACTATCTAAAATATGTTTTTCGTCCCTTAAGTATCAGACGATTTTGGTTTTAAGTCCCTACTCAAAACTTTGGATGGTTTTTAGTTCCTCGTAGTTTTTGAAACTCTTAGTATTAGTCCTTAAAATGGATGGCGTTAAGTTTTAATAGATGTGACAAACGGCAAAGTCATGTTTGATGCCAACTGTCGTGCCACGTTGATTGTTTCATTTTTCAAGTTGAACCTAACTTCGTCCGGTACGGCGACCCACAAGCTTCCCCTTTCTGCCCCTCGCCCTCCACGCCCTCCACGCCCTCCAGCAGCACCGTGGCCAGGAAGGTTCACACCTATGTTCTTAGAACACTATATACATAAAGATTGATTGCGTTAATTTCCTGTATTTTTACCTT
Source organism: Vigna umbellata (assembly GCF_018835915.1). The sequence goes on from NW_025902199.1 coordinate 64,650, forward strand.
TTAGTATCACTGGTTGTCTCCAGAAGATAATAAAATAAAGAGGATTGATTTATTATGGGGTTGGAAGCATTGGATTGTTGCAGCTGTTTTCTTATGGGGTTGGATTAATCAATACCACTGCCATAACTTTTGGCTCTCTTTTTGGTGTAAAAATCAAACATTTAGAGTCAGAGTCGATCGTATTTTACTTTTACCCTCCAAAATAAACCTAAATAGATATGGTTGCATTCATTGTGGAAATTTCAGGAAATTCTGGCCATGTAAAATACTCATCGGTTGGCCATGTAAAAAACTCAGCTGATAACTTTCGCGGTGACAATATTATTGGTTGAAGTATTCTTTTTTATGATTATCAAATTACAAATATCTGGAGGAAAACTTGCATAACTTTGTATACAAATATAATTTTTGATCGTGAAATAACCATGGTTAATATTGTTATGGGTGTTTGCCTACCAAGAGGTTGTCGTGGACGACAACGATGCCGACACCTTCCTAGCCACGGTGCTGTTGGAGGGCGTGGAGGGCGAGGGGAAGAAACGGGAAGCTTCTGGATCACCGTAGAGGATGAAGATAGGTTCAACTTGAAAAATGAAACAATCAACGTGGCACGACAGCTGGCATCAAACCTGGCCTCACCGTTTGCCACATCTATTAAAACTTAATGTCATCCATTTTTAAGGACTAATACTAAGAGTTTCAAAACTACAAGAACTAAAAACCATCAAAGTTTTGAGTATGGACTAAAACCAAAATCGTGTGATACTTAATGGACGAAAAACATATTTAACCCTCTAAAATTCCTAAATTTAAATTATTTCTAATTATTTTAATCCACAAAACATTTTTAATGTAAAAATTAAAAATTTTTCAAATAAAGAATTACCGTTACCAAACAAACCAAACAATAACATACAATTAAGGAAACATCACAAATAATTGTTTTATTTCACTTCTTCCTCTAATCATATCAAGCAAGTATTGTCTGATACATTTATCACTAATATTATAATTATATTTGAAATGATTATCATTTCCATCATTAATATTAATTACCACAATTATTTTTATTATCATTATGATTTATCATCGCTATTTAATATATCTAAATATTAAATTTAAATTTGTTATGCCTATATTTTGGATATAATATTACAATACATTTTATTTCTCATTTGTAGTTGCATTGAAGTTAGATTGATATAGTGGTTAACACTCTCAAACTTTTTATAGGTATCAAACAAATATTAGTGCAAAAAATTTATTTAACTTTGTCAAAAAACTATCAAGTGATATTTTTTAAATTATTAAAAACATTTATGCTTTGATTTGGGTAAAAATCAAAGTATATACATGTTTTTGCTTCGATTGTTTGAGAATCAATGTCTAAAATTTTTCATTAATTTTAAAATATATCATTGGTATTTTTATTTAATTTTTGGAGAGAGATTTTAAAGCTTCAATTATTTTTAAAATTGAAAGCTAAACACATCTAAGTTGCAGTTTTATGAATAATCGAAGCCTAAACATGTGCTTAGGGTTATTTTTTCTGAAATTTTACACTCGTGCAAATCATTTCATCATTATAGTTGTTTTTCTTCCATCCTCTGTCACTCCTCCCCCATCCTTCTTCTTTCTTTTTTGTTCTTGAGGACCTCCATCTAACGCTGTCGAACCCTAGTCGCCACTGTTGCCCCATATTGAGGAAACAATGAGTGAATTTTCTTTTTTCCTCATTCAAATATTTTTGTTTCATTTTTCATTCAATTCATGGTTTTTTGTTAAGATTTCCATAGTGACGAAGGTGACCCTTGTGGGATTGAAATTTCTAGTTACTTGATTTTGAAAAGTTAGAATATTTTTTTTAAATATGGATTTTTGCAGCGTGAGGAGGGTTCTCAATCAAATATGAAGATGATGGATCTCATGCTTTTTTTTGTGTATAGGGATAGATATATGATGGAAAAAACAAAGGTTGATAATAACAAAAAAGAAGAAAACACTAAATAAGAGAGGAGACTCAAAATAAAGGAAACATAAAAGAAAAAGATTAGGTTTTGATTTTGGTAAGAACTGAAAGCAAAAAACTCACCTTTTTTTACCTTGCATAGAATATGCTTCGAGTTATTGAACTAAAGGACAATGTCCAAAGTAATCGATACCAAATACTAGTATAAGGTTGAATTATCATGAATGGAACTAAAAATAACCCATCATGTGTTCTAATTTAGATTTATTGAACTTAATGAGATTTTGTTCTTATAATTTATTTTACATATTTTCATGGTACAATCCAAAATAAATTGGCAGACGTTTTTTTTATAAGAATACAATCAAAATATTTACTTATTTCATCAAATATTATTGTAAAGATAGTTATTAAAAATTCAACATGATAAATAAATTAAACATTTAAAATTATTCAAATATTAATAAACATTTTAGTCTTAAAAAATCAAATTATCAATCATATAATTAAAAATTAAAAGTGGTAAATAATTATAATGAAAAACTTATAAAAAAATAATAATAAATATAATAAATAAATTTTGATACGTTACGTGTCAATCGAATCTTTACCTGAAATCAAAATCATATAATTCACCAATTAAGTGATCAAAATTCAAATTAACTTATATTTAGAAAAAGTAAAAGAAATTCTATTGAACCGAACTCAAATCCTTAATGATCTGAGTTAATTTAGGGATTTAAGTCCATTTAAAGATGTCTAGAAACTTGAATGAAACGTGGGATTGAATATTGGAAGGAGTGACGTGGATAGAGCAGTTGGTGAGAAATTATTAGATTCAAAAGAAGGGATAATTCAGTTGGTCCCGTACCCTCTCCACCTTTAACCGAAAGTGCAAACTGATACTTCATATGCCTTGTGGTAGTTATTGTGACTTTCAAATTCTTATGCCATTCCCACTGCGTCAAAATCCGAATATTTTTGGATAAATCAATGTCTTCCAAAGCTACTTTGCTTATTTCCATCATTGCAGTAACTCCACCAGTTTTCTTTTTATTTTTTTTTTATTTTTTTTACTGATATTGCTATATTAGTCATTCACTTTATTTAATTAGTTTCTGCCAACTATGTCAATTCTTCAAAAGCTTTTAATTTGATTATTTGATCGTTCGATAACACTTCAAAACACACTCAGAATTATTCCTCGAGTCTGTTATTTTTGTTTTTTTGCTTCTCTAAGGTATCAATATCCAAACAGAATGATTTAGTAAATGTCGTTTATATTATTCTTAAACATTATATTAATAATCACAATTTTAATATGGCACTTCTATAAAATCATCACTATTTATAATATGATTTTTAACTTGTTCCTCTTTTTCATTTTAACCATAAATTATCTTTTTACACATACACAACAGCAAGATTTTTATTTTATTTTTAAATACAAGTTTATATTGTATTTATAGGTTAATTAAGTTATTGATCAAGTTTAGTCAGAAATGTTTATACTTGATTAAAAGATATAAATTGTATAATGTTTACTTATCGATGAAAATATGAATCATGAAATTTATGCTACGTAAATATTTTTAATTATATTCAAGGACTTGTGGCTTCATATAATTCCTGGACAAGATATTTTTATTCTTCACGAAGATGTGTCTATAAGAACTAAATGCCACATGTTGGTTTTTACTGTACAATATAAGTTTTCTTCTATCTGTTTTTCATACTTTATATATTTTTCTCGGAGGTGACTCAGAGAATAAAAAAGATATGGGTCGTGTTGTTAAATCTCTCTGTAAAAAAATATCGGACCTCTTATATCATATATAACAAAAAAAATAATTAAAAATTCTTCTCATAAATTAAAAGAAAATAATTAAAATACTAATTGAGTAAAGATATTTTAAAGAGGCTAATGGTATCTTGAAAACAATTTTTTTTACTCCCATTTGACACAATTATTCACCATCTTTCTCTCTCTCTCTTTCTTTAAAAATAAAAAAGTAACTTTTTTCAAGACTATTTTATTTTTATAAAGAGTTGTCAAATGGTAATAATGAGTATCAAATAACTTTCTTTTTCTTTTAAAAACTATTGTCTTTGATAAATAATATTTACACATATAATTAATAATTCCATTGCAAAAAATATTATAATATATTAGTCTAAATACTAAATATGAGTAATTAACACTAAAATTAAAAAATATACGATTTTTAACATTTTTAGTGACACATAATAAGTTCTAACTCATATATCTTACCTTTTTTTTTCAGAAGATCTTCAATAGTATTTTTTAGCTGTGCAAAACTATTATGAAGTCAACAAAATTTACCTCCTTTTGTAACGTTTTAGACCATTTAAATTGATATAATTAATTAATTAAAAGCCACACACTTTGTACCAATTAATACATACACTCAATAATAATATACCTACTTTGCTGAATATAAGATTATCACCAACTTCCTTGCTGGATTTGAATTTCGGCACCAAGATCCATTTCAATGAAATTCATTCATTATTTTCTCTTCATGAGATCTCTAATTAACTCTCTCCAAATCTTTTTGATTAAGATTTAACTAAAATAATAAGGAAGAAAACAAATGCTAAATTAAAAACATAGAACATAATAATGTACATTTATTGTTGATTAAAACACTTACCTTCCGAGTGGCACAAATTTTCATGGTTGTTAACTTGTTATAATCATTCTTCCTTCTTTAGAAGTAGTCCCACCCAGGGAAATATCTCACTCATCAACGACAAACACTAACAAATACTAGTTACATAAAATCGAATAAATTATGGGGAAAAATACCACTATTTGGTATTTTTAGTGCCGGTGTTCTAATATTTGATGATTTGTTTTCTCAAATTTTCATATAAGTAAATGTAAGCCTTAGATTATGCTGATTTTTGGATGATTGAATTTGATTTAAAATTTAACTTCTAAGATGATATTAAAATTGAATATATACATATGTCTTGTTGAAGAATAATACGTTAAAAATCTCACACAAATTAAAAATAAAATAAAATTATAATGTATATAAATAAAAACAAACAACATTTTATACATGGATATTATAGAAATTAATTAGAGTGAAAGGGGTTTTTATTGTTTGTGTTGGTAAATAAATAGTTTGGAGTCCAGTTAGTTGATGTGGTGATGAAGTGAGTTATCGTATCTTGGCCTCCAAGTGGGTCTCACTATGGGCCGACACCAGAAAGTGCTGTCGCTAGCTCCCACGCCAAAACAAACAGAGCCAAGTTTATATTCCACCCACTTGGAACAATATTTATTATACACTGACCCCACCACAACACTTCAATCAATCTTTTTTTTCATTTATACCATTTCTAGACTATTTTTTTAAACCATTTTTAGACCTATCATAAACATGCACATCACCTTTTTTGGACTCTATGTAACTAGAAAAAGAGAGAGCAACAAAAAAGTAATAATCAATATGATTAAGTTATATGTCACATAAAAGATTAATGTAAGAGAGGTGTGAAATGAAATAGAAGAAGAAATTGATATGCCAATTGTTTCGGTATGAAGAAAGATAGGTATTTGATAAGACAATTATCAAAAAGAAAAATAATAAAGTTGCAAGTTAATTCTTTAGAATATTTTGTTATGAAGTTTCGAAAGTTTATAATACTGTAAATCTCATTTTACACAAAACATGAAATTAAAAGTTTAAAATTTATTTTTAAATATGATATATATTTATGATTTAGAATCTATTTTAATGAGATTTGTTGTTGTTCGATCTAGGTCTATGTGTTATCTGTTATTGCAAAATTTATTGTTTCTTGTGTTTATCGTGTCATCCGTTATCATATCATCCATTAAATACATATATATTTAAGTATGAAGAGGTGTATTAAAAATACACATAAACTATATAAGTGAATTCAAGTATTATCTTATAAACCTAATTTTATACGGTTGAAATTAATTTTTAAAATTTTATTTTTTAACACAATTAATAATTACACGATAACCTATAAGTACAATTCCTATATTGCTTCAATTATAGATTGGTTGGTGTGATGGTTTCTAGAAAATGAATTTTAAATTAATTTAATTTCACAAAATCAACATGTGATAAAATTTACAATTGATTTACATGTTATTGTTTTGTTTTATTTTTAATCAATATATGTATGTTGAGCGATTTTCTAATGTTAACTTATGACTAAATGAAATTTAACATATGTTCTAATGTATATTTAAAAATGAGTATTGATATGCTAAGAGAAACAATAAAAAAAAGGACATTAATTTATTTTGTAAATACAAGTTATTAATTAGTGCAAAGTAAGTTTATCACGCTATCCATTTAAACTTAATCTAATAAAAAATTAACGTAAAAAATGATTTGTGACATTTTTTAAATAAATGCAATTATTAAATGTCGTTTAAAAAATTGTAATTCGACGTAAAATGATATAAAATGTCGAATGACTTTTAATTCGACGTCAAAAGGTTAGTGGATTCAATAAAAATTTGAGCGGGAGATTGAAAATTCATTCACTTTATCTTAGCGCGTGATACCCTCTTCTCTTCTCAAACTTTTCTCGAACGAAGTTTGACTACCATCACATGTAATATTTCTTTCATTTGATACAAATGCATGTTAATTTACTACTTTAAGTATTCTTTTTGTTTGTTTTGACCGATTATTTTCTTGTTGTTATCCTTCATAGGCGCATCTGCTTTCTCTCTCACGTGTGGCAACACTTATAATTCCGATGAACCAACGTTGTTTTCGTTTCCCTTCTTTTTCGTTTCCGTTTAAATAAACTTGTTGTTGAACTTGTTTTTCTTGTTAGTTTTTGTTGAACGTTTTGTTGTGATTGTTTGGGTGAACTTGTTTGTTGTTGTTTGATTGAACTTGTTTGTTGTTTGATTGGACTTGTTTGTTTTTGTCATTGTTGTTTGTTGTTGATACTATATTACACGTTCATAGTTCATGCTTTACAAAATGCCAAAAACTGAAACTTGTTATTTTTCTGCTTTTCAGATCTCGTAAAGTTGTAAAAAAGGATCACTATTAATTTAAAAAAATAAAAAAATTTATTAACGTCGTTTATTGATAAAATTCGACGTTACATTTAACGTCGAATTTTTTAATTTTGACGTCAATTTAACGTCTCTGATATGACGTCGTTCCTCGAATTCGACGTGAAAGGCCCAAAATATTCAACGTTGTACGCTGTTTTTGTACTATGTCTTATACATATTAACAAATTATAAAAAGTATTTTTTTCCTAAATGGGTAAGGTCTGACCTTGTGAGAGTGAAAAATTTAAGATTCATGAAGCTTGTTACAAACATAGTATGGGTCACAAAAATTCAAATATTATATTTAAATATTATAAATAATTGATCTTAAAGTTATTAATTTTTGCATGTCAAATATATGACATTGATATGTGATTATTGATATGTAACGAGCACAAGAGTCATGGAAATGTAGTTATTATGTCATGTTTTGGATAAAAATCACCATTCGAACTATAATTAGAGATGATTCAAATATGTAATAATATATACCTTTCACATATTAGAAATCACATCAAAATTTAAACTAAACATTAATATTCATACAAAATGAAGTTGTGTTATTTTTTCAACGAAGAATCCTTTACATCTAACATATGAGACTATGAAGAAAATAAGAAAGGAATGTGTATGTATATACGGGAACCCAAGTTAGGACCAACAATACATTAATATTTTACTTACTTGAAAATCTACGACAAGTTTTTTTATTATGAAATGTTTTAATAGTTTTAGTTTTGAAAGTTTTAGTGTTAGTAGTTATATTTTGTGTTAATAGTTTTAGTTTTGATATATATAATGTGTTGGAAATTTTCTGCGTTGTGTTGAAAATTTTACGAGTTATGATGGAATATTTTTTGTTTTTCATGTTTAAGTAAATTGTAAATATAGACATGTCTTTTAAAAAAACAACATTCGTTAATGCATTAATATTGTTAATGTATTAACATATATGAGATTATATTAATTGGATGTTGGATTTTTTTCGTGACATTTGTTAATGTTGGAGTCTAATATGACTGATATTTTTAAAAGTTGATCGATTTTCTATTTCTACATCAATTTAATGTCACCAAATAAAACGTTAAAGTTTTTATTAATATCAAAAAGTTAAAATAACATGGTCTTTCTTGTGTTACTGTAAGAAATTATACTGCCTAGTAAAATTAACTAAATATATTCAAATGTGATAAAAACGTATCTACAAAGAGTTGATAAAGTGAAATAAAAACCAAGAAGATTTTACACGTATGTAAAGAATATAAATATCTACAAATAAAATAATAGCACATAAGTTTATACGTTCGAAACTATAGAGTCTACTTTAAAATATATTCCAAACACGCCATACATATGTTAAAATGAGTGATTGTGAAAAAACGAATAAATAAAAGCATCCCTGGTTATACTCAACAAAGACATTATAGACATACTATCAACTTAGGTAACATTTAGAGTAATGAATAATAAAAAAATGTAATGGTTTTACATGTTATTATTATCTTTACCATTCACGTGTTCATTTATTTATCTTTAATTTATATTAGTGTTTTATACTTTAATTCTTCTACTTTATTTTATTAGTTGTATTTAATTTAGATTCACATTCCGCATCACTTTATTGTTTTTCATAATATTTTTACAATTTAAAAATGTTTTATTACTTTCGATCATTTAAGTTTATGTAATTTTTTTATATTTTTTCTTATACTGTTCCATAGATATATGTATTATTTATAACCAGTGAAACATATAACGTATATGTATGTGTTTTTAATTTTTTTATAATATAATAAAAAAATTATTATTGTTATTATTATTATAAAATAATGTATAAATCACTATTACAAAAACAGCTGTAAGTGTTCAACGTCTAACCATTGAATAATTAACGTTAAAAATGAACGATGACATTTTTGTAAATAAATAAAATTATTAAACGTCGTTTAGAATTATATTTCGACGTAAAAGAATATAAAACAACGCCAAATGACTTTTAAATTCAACGTCTAGTGAATTCATAAAATTTGAGTGGGAGATTGAAAATTCATTCATTTTATTTTAGCGCGCGATACCCTCTTCTTTTCTCAAACTTTTCTCGAACAAAGTTTGACGATCATCACACATGTAATCTTTCTTTCATTTGGATACAAATGCATGTTAATTAATTACTTTATGTATGATTTTTGTTTGTTTTGATCGATTATTTTTGTGCTCTTGTCCTTCATAAGAGCATTCTCCTTTCTCTCTCACTATGACGAAACTTTATTCCGACAAACCCACCTTTGAAGGTTAGTTTTCGTTTTCTCGTTTTAAAGACTTTATTTGTCTTGAACTTGTTTGTTGTTTTTTTGTGAACTTTTTTTGTTGTGTTGTGTTTAGTTGAACTTGTTTGTTGTTGTTGTTTGATTGAACTACTTGTTTGTTGTTGGTTATTATTGTTTGTTGTTGATACTATACTACACGTTCATAGTTCATGCTTTATAAAATACCAAACACTGAAATTTTTTGTGTTTTTTCCTTTCTGAAATTTGTTGTTTTTTTTCTTTTCAGATTTCGTAGAGTTGTAAAAAATAATTAAAATTAATTAAAAAGAAAAAAAAATTTATTAACGTAGAATATTTTGAACAAAATTCAAAGTAAATTAAACGTCTCCTGATAGGACGTCGTTCACGAATTCGCCGTTAAAAGCCCAAAATATTGACGTTATATGTGGATTTTTGTGCTAATGAATAAAGTTTAAATAACTAACATAGGTCTTCACTTTT
>NW_025902199.1:74500-91454 GCF_018835915.1 Vigna umbellata
TTTTTTTTATTTCACACTAATCATATATAATAATGAAACTGAATAACTCATTTTTAATTAGTATATCCTTATATTAAATTATGTTGCTTTACAACAACTCAAACTATAACCTATAATTCATTAAATCCATTTATGTAATTTAAACGCATTAAAAGTAACTTTCTAATACAAGAACACATTTTTATGAATTCTATTTTCATTAAATAATATTATTATAAAATTGTTTGATTCTATTAACAAAACATCCTAAAAGTTAATCACAATGTGACATATTGTTTGCTTTTAAATATTGAAACTTCTATTATAATTTTGTCTTTAAAAGACATATGGGAGAATTGAAGAAATTTTTTTTTTAAAACTTTATTTGATCTCAACTATAGAAGATGTGAGAATGTACTAAAACAAATCATTGAGGATTAAGAAAATTTTTATCTTCACATACAACATCAAATGTTCTTGTTAAAAAAATAATGTAAATCTCGATATGTAGAAAGAGAAAACACAAGAATTGATTGTCAAATTGCTAATAAAGAACGATAAGAAATCCACTAAAAACTCAATTATTATACTAAAAAAAAAATTATGCTCTTATTATTCCTTTGCAACTTTGCAATCTACCATAGTTACTTAGAGACTCTCTGTCCACCTTGAGATTTACAAACTTTTCTTATAAGAACAAAAATATTAAATGTATTTAATTTCTTTGGTACTTCGTTTATTTTGTATTACGAGAATATAACTCTTGAATAAATCCAAATGGTATTTGCTTCGAAGCAATGCTTGGAAGTTATAATATTTCTAGTTCCCATTCGAAAACCTTTTATAGAAAAGATCTACATTGAAACCATCACTCATTATTTTGTCGTGAATTGGTTCGACCATAAACTCACGAAGGCGAGACACAAAATAAGGTTGTTCACATACATACTTGTTACGATGACTACCTTAGGTGAAGGGTCAAAGGTTGTCTTAATAAAATAAAGATAGTATGATTAAATGATAGATCTCTAGTAGTTTCCTGGTAAGTTTCATTGGATTTACATCAAGGTACAGTGAAGACATGAGAGAAAGTAGGACACATGGGTATATTTTAATGTCGACAGCGATGTTAAGCCATGCGGAACTCCATCATTCCGACCTGGACCTTAGTAGGAAGGGCCCCATTTCTCACTTCTCCAACTCTTTTCACTTAATTTCAAGATGCTCCACATTTTGGGCAAACTATAATATCATATAAGCCAAAAAATAAGATAATGACCAACAAATTATTTATATGTTCATAAGAACCAAGTTCCTCAATCTCAACAGTACTCAATGTGCGACAAAATTGGAAGGATTTGCCGACCCTTCACTTTAATGGGATAAGGCAAAACTGGTGATGATGAATGGGTGATTTTTGAATAAAATCTACTTATAATTTGGCATTGAATGAATTCTAAGATAACAAGTTGAACACTGCATGCATGCAAGGGGATAAGAATTGAGGTTTCTGCTACTAAAGAAGAACTGCAGACAATATCCCTTTTGCTAAAAAGTGCAAACTATGCATTCATTCAACTTGTGCATAACATTATTTTTCATTTTTTTTTCTAGCAAGATTCCTAATCTATGGGTCACACTGATTGTTTAAAAAATAACAAATGCCATATCCATTTCACACCAAAACCACTCTTTTTTTATGTAATATCTTACCGATTCAAATTTATGCCATTCCTTTCAAACTAAATATCCTCCTCTTCTTTATCCTCCTTCACTGTCCTTTTTTTCCAACTTGCTTAACAAATCATTTTTATGGCATATCACTTTTCAAAATAATTTATTCACCTCTTTAATAAATCCTTTACTTTGATCATGACATATATGGATTAGTTAATTTGAACAAACATTAAAGGCAAAAACATTATTCAATTTTATTTTTTTTCCCATATACGAAAACCTGGAAGCCTTCAAAGTAGTGGTGTAACTATATATCCTCTATGTTGAAGTTGATGAATATGATATCACCTCAATCGATCCTCCTTGTTTATTTTTTAACCGATCTTTCTTGTCGGGTAACATAGATTTGTGGATTTAAATATAATGGGCTATCAGTTAATCCATTCAATATTATTATAACAAATTTAGAAGATACTTTCATTTTAATAAAAAGATTAAATTTTTGTTATATTTTATCATATTTCAAATTTAGATATGTCTTGTATATATTGTCTTTTCTACTCAGTAGCTTGGACATTCAGTTACTCCTTCACTTATTAGTGAAATGTTTCTTTTTTTAATATAGTTTATGACTTTTTTATCACCGTAAAATAAAGTTGAAAACTCTTATATAGAAATAAAATAACTGTTAAGAGAACTGTTAAAAGTTAACCTTGACTTGTTCAATGCATTTGATGTAAATTTAAAAATGAGATCGTATAATGATGTAATTATTCACCGTTTATATAAATTATTTTCTTGCTCTAAGAAAACTATACGTTGACAATTGGGTATATAAACTTCATCGTACGTATCACTTTTATCTTTTAATTTGGTTTTTTAAAATTAAATTAGATTTAATGTTTAATTTAAGATAAATTTAGTTTAAAATTACAATTTTTATTGTAAAATCATAACGACAATTGTGAGTGGAGATAAAATATCACAATTATTTTTTTGTTAAAAAATACGGTTGTAAAGTGACTTTTGTGTGTCAACGTATTAATTTCTATTACTTTATTACTCTATACGACATTTATATTAATCTTCTATTATTTTTCGAACAAATAATGCAATTAAACGAATATAGTAATTGTTACACCATATATTCGAAGATGTCATTTTTGTTATTATTATTAAAATTGCAATGTAAGGAGTCACTATTGAAAATTTGAAAGTTAAGGTGATACTCTAAATTTCGATAGTCATATATATATTTATACGAGAAATAGAAGGAAGAAAGATACAAAGGCATGAAGCTATACTAAACCTATGCTATAAACATTTATAAAAACCTAAATTAGAGAAGATTGTATCTATTCTTGAAAAACAATCCTAAGTAAAAGATACAATTCGTAATACTTCTATTAGTGCATGCATTTACTTTTCTTTCTATAATAAACTTTAAAACACAATATTTTTATGTAACTTAAAAATATATGATCCATATAAACCTATAATGTATCAAGGAACCATATAAAAATGATATATATATATATATATATATATATATATATATATCGAAATAAGTCGACTTGGCTCAACTATCAGACTCGATCGACTCAACTAAACCATCGATCTAAGCTTATTAATCTTAACTTTTGTCCTAAATCGACTCAACTCAACCTTCGTTTTCAGATGACCCAACTTGACCTTTTGGCTGAATTGTCTCGATATTCGGCTTGACTAACTAGGCTTGATATTTGGCCTATATCTCGACCTTCAGTTTATGTCAAATCATATTGACCTTCGGTTTATTCCAAATTGGCTTGACCTTTAGTCTATGTTAAATTAGTTCGACTTTTGACTTGTGTCAACTTCGCTTGAGCTATGGTATAATTGACCCGACTTGACATTTAGCTCAGACCTTCCTAGTTTAAGTCCTTAGTTTAGGTCGACCCGACTAAGCTTTCAACTTAAACTGACTTGACTTTCGTGAATTGAGTGAAAAAAGAGTAAAATTTCAAATTTCTAATATTTTATAGGGTATTTGAAAATTTTTTATATTATTTATTTAAAATACCTTCTAAAATTCCTTAATTTAAAATTATTTCTAATTATTTTATCCAAACAAAACATTTTAATGTAAAAAATTAAAATTTTTCAAATAAATGAATTACCGTTACCAAACAAAACCAAACAATAACATACAATTAAGGAAACATCACAAATAATTGTTTTATTTCACTTCTTCCTCTAATCATATCAAGCAAGTATTGTCTGATACATTTATCACTAATATTATAATTATATTTGAAATGATTATCATTTCCATCATTAATATTAATTACCACAATTATTTTTATTATCATTATGATTTATCATCGCTATTTAATATATCTAAATATTAAATTTAAATTTGTTATGCCTATATTTTGGATATAATATTACAATACATTTTATTTCTCATTTGTTGCATTGAAGTTAGATTGATATAAGTGGTTAACACTCTCAAACTTTTTATAGGTATCAAACAAATATTAGTGCAAAAAATTTATTTAACTTTGTCAAAAAACTATCAAGTGATATTTTTGAAATTATTAAAAACATTTATGCTTTGATTTGGGTAAAAATCAAAGTATATACATGTTTTTGGCTTCGATTGTTTGAGAATCAATGTCTAAAATTTTTCATTAATTTAAAATATATCATTGGTATTTTTATTTAATTTTTGGAGAGAGATTTAAGCTTCAATTATTTTTAAAATTGAAACCTAAACACATCTAGGTTGCAGTTTTATGAATAATCGAAGCCTAAACATCTGCTTAGGGTTATTTTTTCTGAAATTTTACACTCGTGCAAATCATTTCATCATTATAGTTGTTTTTCTCCATCCTCTGTCACTCCTCCCTCCTTTCTTCTTTCTTTTTTGTTCTTGAGGACCTCCATCCAACGCTGTCGAACCCTAGTCGCCACTGTTGCCCCATATTGAGGAAACAATAAGTGAATTTTCTTTTTTCTTCATTCAAATCTTTTTGTTTCATTTTTCATTCAATTCAGGTTTTTTGTTAAGATTCCATAGTGACGAAGGTGACCCTTGTGGGATTGAAATTTCTAGTTACTTTGATTTTGAAAAATTAGAAATTTTTTTTAAATATGATTTTTTGCAGCGTGAGGAGGGTTCTCAATCCAAATATGAAGATGATGGATCTCATGCTTTTTTTGTGTGTATAGGGATAGATATATGATGGAAAAAATAAAGGTTGATAATAACAAAAAAGAAGAAAACACTAAATAAGAGAGGAACTCAAAATAAAGGAAAATAAAAGAAAAAGATTAGGTTTTGATTTTGGTAAGAACTAAAGCAAAAAACTCACCATTTTTTACCTTGCATAAATATGCTTCGGTTATTGAACTAAAGGACAATGTCCAAAGTAATCGATACCAAATACTAGTATAAGGTTGAATTATCATGAATGGAACTAAAAATAACCCATCATGTGTTCTAGATTAGATTTATTGACTTAATGAGATTTTGTTCTTATAATTTATTTTACATATTTATCATGGTACAATCCAAAATAAATTGGCACGTTTTTTTTATAAGAATACAATCAAAATATTTACTTATTACATCAAATATTATTGTAAAGATAGTTATTAAAAATTCAACATGATAAATAAATTAAACATTTAAAATTATTCAAATATTAATAAACATTTTAGTCTTAAAAAATCAAATTATCAATCATATAATTAAAAATTAAAAGTGGTAAATAATTATAATGAAAAACTTATAAAAAAATAATAATAAATATAATAAATAAATTTTGATACGTTACGTGTCAATCGAATCTTTACCTGAAATCAAAATCATATAATTCACCAATTAAGTGATCAAAATTCAAATTAACTTATATTTAGAAAAAGTAAAAGAAATTCTATTGAACCGAACTCAAATCCTTAATGATCTGAGTTAATTTAGGGATTTAAGTCCATTTAAAGATGTCTAGAAACTTGAATGAACGTGGGATTGAATATTGGAAGGAGTGACGTGGATAGAGCAGTTGGTGAGAAATTATTAGATTCAAAAGAAGGGATAATTCAGTTGGTCCACGTACCTCTCCACCTTTAACCGAAAGTGCAACTGATACTTCATATGCCTTGTGGTAGTTATTGTGACTTCAAATTCTTATGCCATTCCCACTGCGTCAAAATCCGAATATTTTTGGATAAATCAATGTCTTCCAAAGCTACTTTGCTTATTTCCATCATTGCAGTAACTCCACCAGTTTTCTTTTTATTTTTTTTTTATTTTTTTTACTGATATTGCTATATTAGTCATTCACTTTATTTAATTAGTTTCTGCCAACTATGTCAATTCTTCAAAAGCTTTTAATTTGATTATTTGATCGTTCGATAACACTTCAAAACACACTCAGAATTATTCCTCGAGTCTGTTATTTTTGTTTTTTTGCTTCTCTAAGGTATCAATATCCAAACAGAATGATTTAGTAAATGTCGTTTATATTATTCTTAAACATTATATTAATAATCACAATTTTAATATGGCACTTCTATAAAATCATCACTATTTATAATATGATTTTTAACTTGTTCCTCTTTTTCATTTGAACCATAAATTATCTTTTTACACATACACAACAGCAAGATTTTTATTTTATTTTTAAATACAAGTTTATATTGTATTTATAGGTTAATTAAGTTATTGATCAAGTTTAGTCAGAAATGTTTATACTTGATTAAAAGATATAAATTGTATAATGTTTACTTATCGATGAAAATATGAATCATGAAATTTATGCTACGTAAATATTTTTAATTATATTCAAGGACTTGTGGCTTCATATAATTCCTGGACAAGATATTTTTATTCTTCACGAAGATGTGTCTATAAGAACTAAATGCCACATGTTGGTTTTTACTGTACAATATAAGTTTTCTTCTATCTGTTTTTCATACTTTATATATTTTTCTCGGAGGTGACTCAGAGAATAAAAAAAGATATGGGTCGTGTTGTTAAATCTCTCTGTAAAAAAATATCGGACCTCTTATATCATATATAACAAAAAAAATAATTAAAAATTCTTCTCATAAATTAAAAGAAAATAATTAAAATACTAATTGAGTAAAGATATTTTAAAGAGGCTAATGGTATCTTGAAAACAATTTTTTTTACTCCCATTTGACACAATTATTCACCATCTTTCTCTCTCTCTCTTTCTTTAAAAATATAAAAAGTAACTTTTTCAAGACTGTTTTATTTTTATAAAGAGTTGTCAAATGGTAATAATAAGTATCAAATAACTTTCTTTTCCTTTAAAAGCTATTGTCTTTGATAAATAATAATTACACACATAATTAATAATTCCATTGCAAAAAATATTATAATATATTAGTCTAAATACTAAATATGAGTAATTAACACTAAAATTAAAAAATATAAGATTTTTAACATTTTTAGTGACACATAATAAGTTCTAACTCATATATCTTACCTTTTTTTTCAGAAGATCTTCAATAGTTATTTTTTAGCTGTGCAAAACTATTATGAGCAACAAAATTTACCTCCTTTAGTAACGTTTTAGACATTTAAATTGATATAATTAATTAATTAAGCCAAACAACTTTGTACCAATTAATACATACACTCAATAATAATATACCTACTTTGCTGAATATAAGATTATCACCAACTTCCTTGCTGGATTTGAATTTCGGCACCAAGATCCATTTCAATGAAATTCATTCATTATTTTCTCTTCATGAGATCTCTAATTAACTCTCTCCAAATCTTTTTGATTAAGATTTAACTAAAATAATAAGGAAGAAAACAAATGCTAAATTAAAAACATAGAACATAATAATGTACATTTATTGTTGATTAAAACACTTACCTTCCGAGTGGCACAAATTTTCATGGTTGTTAACTTGTTATAATCATTCTTCCTTCTTTAGAAGTAGTCCCACCAGGGAATATCTCATCAACGACAAACACGACAAATACTAGTTAAATAAAATCGATAAATTATGGGAAAAAAATACCACTATTTGGTATTTTTAGTGCCGGTGTTCTAATATTTGATGATTTGTTTTCTCAAATTTTCATATAAGTAAATGTAAGCCTTAGATTATGCTGATTTTTGGATGATTGAATTTGATTTAAAATTTAACTTCTAAGATGATATTAAAATTGAATATATACATATGTCTTGTTGAAGAATAATACGTTAAAAATCTCACACAAATTAAAAATAAAATAAAATTATAATGTATATAAATAAAAACAAACACCATTTTATACATGGATATTATAGAAATTAATTAGAGTGAAAGGGGTTTTTATTGTTTGTGTTGGTAAATAAATAGTTTGGAGTCCAGTTAGTTGATGTGGTGATGAAGTGAGTTATCGTATCTTGGCCTCCAAGTGGGTCTCACTATGGGCCGACACCAGAAAGTGCTGTCGCTAGCTCCCACGCCAAAACAAACAGAGCCAAGTTTATATTCCACCCACTTGGAACAATATTTATTATACACTGACCCCACCACAACACTTCAATCAATCTTTTTTTTCATTTATACCATTTCTAGACTATTTTTTTAAACCATTTTTAGACCTATCATAAACATGCACATCACCTTTTTTGGACTCTATGTAACTAGAAAAAGAGAGAGCAACAAAAAAGTAATAATCAATATGATTAAGTTATATGTCACATAAAAGATTAATGTAAGAGAGGTGTGAAATGAAATAGAAGAAGAAATTGATATGCCAATTGTTTCGGTATGAAGAAAGATAGGTATTTGATAAGGACAATTATCAAAAAGAAAAATAATAAAGTTGCAAGTTAATTCTTTAGAATATTTTGTTACGAAGTTTCGAAAGTTTATAATACTGTAAATCTCATTTTACAAAACATGAAATTAAGTTTAAAATTTATTTTTAAATATGATATAATATTTATGATTTAGAATCTATTTTAATGAGATTTGTTGTTGTTCGATCTAGGTCTATGTGTTATCTGTTATTGCAAAATTTATTGTTTCTTGTGTTTATCGTGTCATCCGTTATCATATCATCCATTAAATACATATATATTTAAGTATGAAGAGGTGTATTAAAAATACACATAAACTATATAAGTGAATTCAAGTATTATCTTATAAACTAATTTTATACGGTTGAATTAATTTTAAAATTTATTTTTTAACACAAGTAATAATTACAAGATAAACTATAAGTAACAATTCTATATTGCTTCAATTATAGATTGGTTGGTGTGATGGTTTCTAGAAAATGAATTTTAAATTAATTTAATTTCACAAAATCAACATGTGATAAAATTTACATTGATTTACATGTTATTGTTTTGTTTTATTTTTAATCAATATATGTATGTTGAGCGATTTCTAATGTTAACTTATGACTAAATGAAATTTAACATATGTTCTAATGTATATTTAAAAATGAGTATTGATATGCTAAGAGAAACAATAAAAAAAAGGACATTAATTTATTTTGTAAATAACAAGTTATTAATTAGTGCAAAGTAAGTTTATCACGCTATCCATTTAAACTTAATCTAATAAAAAATTAACGTAAAAAATGATTTGTGACATTTTTTAAATAAATGCAATTATTAAATGTCGTTTAAAATTGTAATTCGACGTAAAATGATATAAAATGTCGAATGACTTTTAAATTCGACGTCAAAAGGTTAGTGGATTCAATAAAAATTTGAGCGGGAGATTGAAAATTCATTCACTTTATCTTAGCGCGTGATACCCTCTTCTCTTCTCAAACTTTTCTCGAACGAAGTTTGACTACCATCACATGTAATATTTCTTTCATTTGATACAAATGCATGTTAATTTACTACTTTAAGTATTCTTTTTGTTTGTTTTGACCGATTATTTTCTTGTTGTTATCCTTCATAGGCGCATCTGCTTTCTCTCTCACGTGTGGCAACACTTTATTCCGATGAACCAACATTAGTTTTCGTTTTCTTTTTCGTTTCCGTTTAAATAACTTATTTGTTGAACTTGTTTCTTGTTATTTTTTGTTGAACTTTTTGTTGTTATTGTTTGGGTGAACTTGTTTGTTGTTGTTTGATTGAACTTGTTTGTTGTTTGATTGGACTTGTTTGTTTTTGTCATTGTTGTTTGTTGTTGATACTATATTACACGTTCATAGTTCATGCTTTACAAAATGCCAAAAACTGAAACTTGTTATTTTTCTGCTTTTCAGATCTCGTAAAGTTGTAAAAAAGGATCACTATTAATTTAAAAAAATAAAAAAATTTATTAACGTCGTTTATTGATAAAATTCGACGTTAAATTTAACGTCGAATTTTTTAATTTTGACGTCAATTTAACGTCTCCTGATATGACGTCGTTCTCGAATTCGACGTGAAAGGCCCAAAATATTCAACGTTGTACGCTGTTTTTGTACTATGTCTTATACATATTAACAAATTATAAAAAGTATTTTTTTCCTAAATGGGTAAGGTCTGACCTTGTGAGAGTGAAAAATTTAAGATTCATGAAGCTTGTTACAAACATAGTATGGGTCACAAAAAATTCAAATATTATATTTAAATATTATAAATAATTGATCTTAAAGTTATTAATTTTTGCATGTCAAATATATGACATTGATATGTGATTATTGATATGTAACGAGCAACAAGAGTCATGGAAATGTAGTTATTATGTCATGTTTTGGATAAAAATCACCATTCGAACTATAATTAGAGATGATTCAACATATGTAATAATATATACCTTTCACATATTAGAAATCACATCAAAATTTAAACTTAAACATTAATATTCATACAAAATGAAGTTGTGTTATTTTTTCAACGAAGAATCCTTTACATCTAACATATGAGACTATGAAGAAAATAAGAAAGGAATGTGTAATGTATATACGGGAACCATCAAGTTAGGACCAACAATAACATTAATATTTTACTTGAAAATCTACGACAAGTTTTTTTATTATGAAATGTTTTAATAGTTTTAGTTTTGAAAGTTTTAGTGTTAGTAGTTATATTTTGTGTTNAATTTAAAATTATTTCTAATTATTTTATCCAAACAAAACATTTTAATGTAAAAAATTAAAATTTTTCAAATAAATGAATTACCGTTACCAAACAAAACCAAAGAATAACATAGAATTAAGGAAACATCAAAAATAATTGTTTTATTTCACTTCTTCCTCTAATCATATCAAGCAAGTATTATCTGATACATTTATCACTAATATTATAATTATATTTGAAATGATTATCATTTCCATCATTAATATTAATTACCACAATTATTTTTATTATCATTATGATTTATCATCGATATTTAATATATCTAAATATTAAATTTAAATTTGTTATGCCTATATTTTGGATATAATATTACAATACATTTTATTTCTCATTTGTTGCATTGAAGTTAGATTGATATAAGTGGTTAACACTCTCAAACTTTTTATAGGTATCAAACAAATATTAGTGCAAAAAATTTATTTAACTTTGTCAAAAAACTATCAAGTGATATTTTTGAAATTATTAAAAACATTTATGCTTTGATTTGGGTAAAAATCAAAGTATATACATGTTTTTGGCTTCGATTGTTTGAGAATCAATGTCTAAAATTTTTCATTAATTTAAAATATATCATTGGTATTTTTATTTAATTTTTGGAGAGAGATTTAAGCTTCAATTATTTTTAAAATTGAAAACTAAACACATCTAAGTTGAAGTTTTATGAATAATCGAAGCCTAAACATATGCTTAGGGTTATTTTTTCTGAAATTTTACACTCGTGCAAATCATTTCATCATTATAGTTGTTTTTCTCCATCCTCTGTCACTCCTCCCTCCTTTCTTCTTTCTTTTTTGTTCTTGAGGACCTCCATCNAGATAGAATAATTGACATATTTTATATTTTAATTTTCTTGTTTGGACAATGTAATTTATTTTTAGTTTAAGACACACTTAATTTTATTTTTGAGGTCAAGTTGAGTTAGTTTGATATTTAGTTTGGGATAATTCGTCACGACTTTAAGTCGGAGTCTACTCTAGAAGATTCAACCCGAGTCGAGAAAGTTCAACATTTATCCTAAATTGACTCGTCTTGACCTTCAACTAGGGTCTATTGATTTCAGCCTTTGACCAAGGTCAACTTAGGTCGACCTTCGACATAAATCGACTCAATTCGACAATCGACCTAGACTGACTCAACTTGACCTTTAACTCAGGCTGAATCGGCTTGACTTTTGAGTCAGGCGAACTCAGCTTAAACTTGGGCCCAACCTGACTCGCTAAACCTTTTCCTTGAGCTGACTCGGCTCGACCATCAACTTTGGTTGATTTGGCTCGACCTTCGAAATAAGTCGACTTGGCTCAACTATCAGACTCGACCGACTCAACTAAACCATCGATATAAGCTTATTAATATTAACTTTTGTCCTAAATCGACTCAAGTCAACCTTCATTTTCAGATGACCCAACTTGACCTTTTAGCTGAATTGTCTCGATATTCGGCTTGACTAACTAGGCTTGATATTTGGGCTATATCTCGACCTTCAGTTTATGTCAAATCATCTTGACCTTTGGTTCATTCCGAATTGGCTTCACCTTTAGTCTATGTTAAATTAGTTCGACTTTTGACTTGTGTCAACTTCGCTTGAGCTATGGTATAATTGTCCCGACTTGACATTTTAGCTCAAACCTTCCTAGTTTAAGTCCTTAGTTTAGGTCGACTCGACTAAGCGTTCAACTTAAACTGACTCGACTTTCGTAAATTGAGTGAAAAAGATTAAAATTTCAAATTTCTAATATTTTATAGGGTATTTGAAAATTTTCTATATTATTTATTTAAAATACTATCTAAAATATGTTTTTCGTCCCTTAAGTATCAGACGATTTTGGTTTTAGTCCCTACTCAAAACTTTGATGGTTTTTAGTCCTCGNATAGAATAATTGACATATTTTATATTTTAATTTTCTTGTTTGGACAATGTAATTTATTTTTAGTTTAAGACACACTTAATTTTATTTTTGAGGTCGAGTTGAGTTAGTTTGATATTTAGTTTGGGATAATTCGTCACGACTTTAAGTCGGAGTCTACCTAGAAGATTCAACCCGAGTCGAGAAAGTTCGACCTTTATTCCAAATTGACTCGTCTTGACCTTCAATTAGGGTCTATTGATTTCAGCCTTTGACCAAGGTCAACTTAGCTCGACCTTCGACATAAATCGACTCAGTTCGACAATCGACCTAGACTGACTTAACTTGACCTTTAACTCAGGCTGAATCGGCTTGACTTTTGAGTTAGGCGAACTCGTCTTAAACTTGGGCCCAGCCTGACTCGCTAAACCTTTTCCTTAAGCTGACTCGGCTCGATCATCAACTTTGGTTGATTTGGCTCGACCTTCGAAATAAGTCGACTTGGCTCAACTATCAGACTCGATCGACTCAACTAAACCATCGATCTAAGCTTATTAATCTTAACTTTTGTCCTAAATCGACTCAACTCAACCTTCGTTTTCAGATGACCCAACTTGACCTTTTGGCTGAATTGTCTCGATATTCGGCTTGACTAACTAGGCTTGATATTTGGCCTATATCTCGACCTTCAGTTTATGTCAAATCATATTGACCTTCGGTTTATTCCAAATTGGCTTGACCTTTAGTCTATGTTAAATTAGTTCGACTTTTGACTTGTGTCAACTTCGCTTGAGCTATGGTATAATTGACCCGACTTGACATTTAGCTCAGACCTTCCTAGTTTAAGTCCTTAGTTTAGGTCGACCCGACTAAGCTTTCAACTTAAACTGACTTGACTTTCGTGAATTGAGTGAAAAAAGAGTAAAATTTCAAATTTCTAATATTTTATAGGGTATTTGAAAATTTTTTATATTATTTATTTAAAATACCTTCTAAAATTCCTTAATTTAAAATTATTTCTAATTATTTTATCCAAACAAAACATTTTAATGTAAAAAATTAAAATTTTTCAAATAAATGAATTACCGTTACCAAACAAAANTCCACGTACCTCTCCACCTTTAACCGAAAGTGCAACTGATACTTCATATGCCTTGTGGTAGTTATTGTGACTTCAAATTCTTATGCCATTCCCACTGCGTCAAAATCCGAATATTTTTGGATAAATCAATGTCTTCCAAAGCTACTTTGCTTATTTCCATCATTGCAGTAACTCCACCAGTTTTCTTTTTATTTTTTTTTTATTTTTTTTACTGATATTGCTATATTAGTCATTCACTTTATTTAATTAGTTTCTGCCAACTATGTCAATTCTTCAAAAGCTTTTAATTTGATTATTTGATCGTTCGATAACACTTCAAAACACACTCAGAATTATTCCTCGAGTCTGTTATTTTTGTTTTTTTGCTTCTCTAAGGTATCAATATCCAAACAGAATGATTTAGTAAATGTCGTTTATATTATTCTTAAACATTATATTAATAATCACAATTTTAATATGGCACTTCTATAAAATCATCACTATTTATAATATGATTTTTAACTTGTTCCTCTTTTTCATTTGAACCATAAATTATCTTTTTACACATACACAACAGCAAGATTTTTATTTTATTTTTAAATACAAGTTTATATTGTATTTATAGGTTAATTAAGTTATTGATCAAGTTTAGTCAGAAATGTTTATACTTGATTAAAAGATATAAATTGTATAATGTTTACTTATCGATGAAAATATGAATCATGAAATTTATGCTACGTAAATATTTTTAATTATATTCAAGGACTTGTGGCTTCATATAATTCCTGGACAAGATATTTTTATTCTTCACGAAGATGTGTCTATAAGAACTAAATGCCACATGTTGGTTTTTACTGTACAATATAAGTTTTCTTCTATCTGTTTTTCATACTTTATATATTTTTCTCGGAGGTGACTCAGAGAATAAAAAAAGATATGGGTCGTGTTGTTAAATCTCTCTGTAAAAAAATATCTGACCTCTTATATCATATATAACAAAAAAAATAATTAAAAATTCTTCTCATAAATTAAAAGAAAATAATTAAAATACTAATTGAGTAAAGATATTTTAAAGAGGCTAATGGTATCTTGAAAACAATTTTTTTTACTCCCATTTGACACAATTATTCACCATCTTTCTCTCTCTCTCTTTCTTTAAAAATATAAAAAGTAACTTTTTCAAGACTGTTTTATTTTTATAAAGAGTTGTCAAATGGTAATAATAAGTATCAAATAACTTTCTTTTCCTTTAAAAGCTATTGTCTTTGATAAATAATAATTACACACATAATTAATAATTCCATTGCAAAAAATATTATAATATATTAGTCTAAATACTAAATATGAGTAATTAACACTAAAATTAAAAAATATAAGATTTTTAACATTTTTAGTGACACATAATAAGTTCTAACTCATATATCTTACCTTTTTTTTCAGAAGATCTTCAATAGTTATTTTTTAGCTGTGCAAAACTATTATGAGCAACAAAATTTACCTCCTTTAGTAACGTTTTAGACATTTAAATTGATATAATTAATTAATTAAGCCAAACAAATTTGTACCAATTAATACATACACTCAATAATAATATACCTACTTTGCTGAATATAAGATTATCACCAACTTCCTTGCTGGATTTGAATTTCGGCACCAAGATCCATTTCAATGAAATTCATTCATTATTTTCTCTTCATGAGATCTCTAATTAACTCTCTCCAAATCTTTTTGATTAAGATTTAACTAAAATAATAAGGAAGAAAACAAATGCTAAATTAAAAACATAGAACATAATAATGTACATTTATTGTTGATTAAAACACTTACCTTCCGAGTGGCACAAATTTTCATGGTTGTTAACTTGTTATAATCATTCTTCCTTCTTTAGAAGTAGTCCCACCAGAGAATATCTCATCAACGACAAACACGACAAATACTAGTTAAATAAAATCGATAAATTATGGGAAAAAAATACCACTATTTGGTATTTTTAGTGCCGGTGTTCTAATATTTGATGATTTGTTTTCTCAAATTTTCATATAAGTAAATGTAAGCCTTAGATTATGCTGATTTTTGGATGATTGAATTTGATTTAAAATTTAACTTCTAAGATGATATTAAAATTGAATATATACATATGTCTTGTTGAAGAATAATACGTTAAAAATCTCACACAAATTAAAAATAAAATAAAATTATAATGTATATAAATAAAAACAAACACCATTTTATACATGGATATTATAGAAATTAATTAGAGTGAAAGGGGTTTTTATTGTTTGTGTTGGTAAATAAATAGTTTGGAGTCCAGTTAGTTGATGTGGTGATGAAGTGAGTTATCGTATCTTGGCCTCCAAGTGGGTCTCACTATGGGCCGACACCAGAAAGTGCTGTCGCTAGCTCCCACGCCAAAACAAACAGAGCCAAGTTTATATTCCACCCACTTGGAACAATATTTATTATACACTGACCCCACCACAACACTTCAATCAATCTTTTTTTTCATTTATACCATTTCTAGACTATTTTTTTAAACCATTTTTAGACCTATCATAAACATGCACATCACCTTTTTTGGACTCTATGTAACTAGAAAAAGAGAGAGCAACAAAAAAGTAATAATCAATATGATTAAGTTATATGTCACATAAAAGATTAATGTAAGAGAGGTGTGAAATGAAATAGAAGAAGAAATTGATATGCCAATTGTTTCGGTATGAAGAAAGATAGGTATTTGATAAAGACAATTATCAAAAAGAAAAATAATAAAGTTGCAAGTTAATTCTTTAGAATATTTTGTTAAGAAGTTTCGAAAGTTTATAATACTGTAAATCTCATTTTACAAAACATGAAATTAAGTTTAAAATTTATTTTTAAATATGATATAATATTTATGATTTAGAATCTATTTTAATGAGATTTGTTGTTGTTCGATCTAGGTCTATGTGTTATCTGTTATTGCAAAATTTATTGTTTCTTGTGTTTATCGTGTCATCCGTTATCATATCATCCATTAAATACATATATATTTAAGTATGAAGAGGTGTATTAAAAATACACATAAACTATATAAGTGAATTCAAGTATTATCTTATAAACTAATTTTATACGGTTGAATTAATTTTAAAATTTATTTTTTAACACAAGTAATAATTACAAGATAAACTATAAGTAACAATTCTATATTGCTTCAATTATAGATTGGTTGGTGTGATGGTTTCTAGAAAATGAATTTTAAATTAATTTAATTTCACAAAATCAACATG
>NW_025902201.1:0-13112 GCF_018835915.1 Vigna umbellata
GTCCCTTCTGAACCGAAGCAGTAGAGCCTGACAGAAATGTCAGGGTGCCGTGTAGCAGGTGCAAGGAGCAGAGTTTTAGGCCTCGGTTGCGTGGCAGAACCGAGGCAATAGAGGCTTCTCAAAAGTCAAATGTCTTATCGGACAGAAATGTCAGGGCTGTGCAAAGGTATATGCTTCAGCTCTTGTCTTAACCGAAGCAGTATGTGGATTCCGCTGCGGGCTCTGTTGCAACCGAGGTATAAACTGTTATATGCTTCGGTTTTCTCATAACCGAAGCATATATGGCGCGTTTAAATCGGAAATTTTTACTAGTGTATAATCGATATATGTATGACAGTGGCCAACACAATACAAAGGAAAAGTGTATTTAATAAAGTTTTAGTATGACGTAATAAAAGAATGAAAACGCCACTAAGCAGCAAATCACCAGACCACGTGCAAACCAGAATCAACTTGAAGCAGAGAATGACAGAGGTATGAATAGAGAGTGACAAAGCAAAGAAGTTTGGAGAAGAATTTTCAGGAAGAAGAATCTTATCCACACCATGCCTTCTCTCACGGTTGAAAATCCTTTAAAAGCATATTTGGTTTTCGGTGCCTCATGCGTTTTCTTCCTTCTTTAATTTCCTTATCACCCTCCACGTGTCTCTTGCCCATCTCCACGTATCTCTTCTCCATAACCAACTTTCTCGCATCTTCTCCATAACCAACTTTCTCGCATTTTTATCTGTTACATTACCCTTCCCTTCCAAATCAACCTTGTCCTCAAGGTTGAACTGAGGATAGTGTTGCTTAATGAAGATGAAATCTTCCCACGTAGCTTCATTAGGGTCTAATAGTTCCCATTGAATCAACAATTGCTGCACTTCTATACCATTCTGGAGGATGGTTTTGGCATCCAGAACCTATTGAGGCTGAACAATAGGACCGGGAAATATGGTTTATGTTAGTTACTGTAAAACTTCTTGAGCAATGAAATATGGAAAATGGAATGTATACGAGCCGATTCCAGTAATTCCAACTTGTAAGCCACCAGACCAATACGCATCACCACCTTAAAAGGGCCAAAAAATTGCATTCCCAACTTCTGATTCTTTCGAAGGGCAATAGAGTGTTTCCTATAATGTTGTAATTTCACCAATGCTAAATCACCCACTGCTAGTTGAACATCTCTCCTCTTCTTATCAGCTTGAAACTTCATATAATTCTAGGCTTTGAATAAGTTATCGTTAAGTTGCTGCAAAAGTTTGTCTCTCTTGATTGAGGTTTCTTGCAAAGATGCAGGATCCTTAGAATGAATCTGATAAGGGATAACCGAAGGGGCTTCTCGACCAAACACAACCTTGAAAGGGCTCATTGAAATACTGTGATGAAATGAGGAATTATACCAATATTGTGCCCAAGATAACATTGGATACCATGACTTAGGATTCTCATAAACAAAGCATCGTAAATACATCTCAAGAGTCTTGTTAAGGACCTCCGTCTGGCCATCACTTTGTGGGTGATAAAAAGAACTCATAGCTAAGGTGGTGCCTTGCGCTTTGAACAATTGTTGCCAGAAAGAGCTAATAAAAACTCTGTATCTATCACATACAATAGATTTAGGAAAGCCATGGATTTTTGCAACATTGTTGATGAATGCATCTACTACCGTTTTACTGTTAAATTCAGCTTTCAAAGCAATAAAGTGACCAAATTTGGAGAGGCGATCTACCACCACCATAATTGTAGCATAGCCATGAGAAGAAGGTAGATGAGTAATGAAGTCCATTGGAATGTCTTCCCAAATCTGTGTAGGGACAAGTAACGGTTGTAATAAACCAGCAGGCAAAGCCTGATCACTCTTCGCTTGCTGACATATGCTACAATTTTTTATGTATGTTTTAATATCCTCCTGCATTTTAGGCCAATAAAACTGAGTGCAAATTCTCACAACAGTTTTAGTCCTGCCTATATGACCCCTGGTCTTGGTATCGTAAAATTCTTGAAGTATTTGGTGTCTCAAGGAAGAGCCTTCAAAGATCATAAACTTCCCTTTCCTAAATACCAACCCATCCTTTATTTCATACTTAGGATCAATTTTAACCCCTTGAGCATGTTGATTAATTAACTCCAAGAGTGTGTTATCCTTCTTTGTTTCCTCTGCAATTTTGATCAACCAGTTACTGGTAGGTTCTGACCAGGCCATAAACAAGCTCCTGGATAAAGCATCAGCATGAACATTTTCTTTTCCAGGCTTATACTGAATAGTAAAGTCATAACCTAGAAATTTAGGTAACCATTGTTGTTGTTCAGGAGTCTGTAATGTTTGTTCTAATAATTCTTTAAGGCTCTTTTGGTCCGTCCTTAAAATGAATTTGTGGCCAAGTAAGTAATGCCAAAATTTAACCAATGCTTTTGTAATTGCATAGAATTCCCTTGCATAGGTAGACTGTTTTTGTATCCTAGGAGATAGTTTCTTGGAGAAATAGGCCACTAAATGGTGTGCTTGACTCAAAATAGCCCTGATACCGCCGGAACCTGAAGCATCAATCTCCAAAATAAAGGGTTCCTTGAAATTAGGAATTGCCAATACTGGTGCTGAAGTCATAGCTTGTTTGAGCTACAGAAAAGCTTGCGAACCTAATTCAGACCAATGAAAAGAATTTTTCTTCAACAAATCCGTGAGTGAACTAGCCATAGACGCATAGTTCCTTATGAATCTTCTATAGTAACCCGTGAGGCCTAGAAACCCTTTGAGTTGTATTAGAGACGTAGGTTGTGGCCAACTATTAATAGCTTCAAATTTTGAAGTCTTCATAGCAACTCCTGCTCCAGATAACACATGGGCCAAATAATCAATTTGGAAAACTCCAAAAGAACATTTAAAAAGTCGAGCATATAGTTTTTGTTGTTGGAGAGTTTGCAACACAAACTTTAAATGAATAAATGACCATTCTATGTAGGACTATACACCAATATATCATCAAAAAATACTAAAACAAATTTCCTCAAAACTCCTTTAAAAACCTCATTCATAAGGCTTTGGAATGTGGCTGGAGCATTAGTGAGCCCAAATGGCATAACCAGCCATTCATAATGCCCATGATGTGTTCTGAAAGTTGTTTTGTACCTATCCTTAGGCTTTAACAAAATCTGGTGATAACCAGATTTCAAGTCCAACTTAGAAAAAAACTGGGCTCCAAATAATTCATCAATTAATTCATCAACTATTGGGATGAGAAAAGTATCCTTCACAGTAACAACATTTAATGCCCTATAATCAGTACAGACTCTCCATGATCCATCCTTCTTTTTGACCAAGATTATTGGTGAAGAGAAGGGACTCTTACTAGGTTGTATGATACTGTCTTCCAACATACCATGTACTAGTCTTTTAATCTCATCCTTCTGACTGTGCAGATATCTATATGGCTTGACTTTGACTGGCTTAGATCCATTAATCAGGGGAATAACATGATCATGTGATCGAGGTGGTGGGAGGGAAGAGGGTGGCTCAAAGACAGATTGATACTTGTGCAATAGTAAGGCCAAGTCAAGTGCTACCTCAGTTGTCAACTCATCTAATGGAGATTTAAGATCAAGAGATTCCAAAAGTTGCATGCTAAAAGCTTCAACAATAGAATGAGTAAAAACCATTCTTTTGAGATGGTGTAATTGATTCTGAGTAGGGGAATGATCCTTCTCGCCCTATAGGGTTATAAATCATTCATTGTGCAAGAATTTAAGTTGCAATGAGTCGTAATCTGCAATGTGAGATCCTAGTGTTTTTAACCAATTAGCTCCCAGTATGAGATCAACTTCTGATATAGGTAATAAAATGACAGGTAGTTGAAACTTGGTGCCCTGAGCTTGAATATTAAGATCTCGAATCATTCCTTCAATAGTCATGTAATTGTCATTGCCAACCATAACCTTAAATAAGGGTGCTGGTTCTACAGGTAATTTCAGAAAATTGGCCACCCTGGGTTGCAGAAAGTTATCTGAGCTTCCACCATCAACCAAGACTTTCACTGGCAAGGTATTAATATGGGCAATAAACCGGATAGTCCCCACACTAGGACCACCTTTCAAAGCATTCAAAGACAAATGAGGAGGACTGTCAATGCCACTTTCAGAGTTAGTATTACTATCAACAGTAGGAGCATCAAAAATGGTCTCAAATTCAACTTCATCCTCATCAAATTATAGCATAAGCATTTGGCGATTGGGGTAACAATGGTTAAAAGTGAACTTATCATCACAAAAGTAGCACAACCCTTTTTCACGCCCTAATTGCATTTTAGCAAGAGAAATTTTCTTAATAGCCCCATTTTTAGAGGAGAGGGTAATAAGGGAGGCAAGGGAGACTTATTGTTATGTCGAATAGCAGTAGCAGACATTGAAGTGGAAGGAGAAGAGGCAACTTTTGGTGCATATTTTTCTTCATACAATTTAGCCAATGACACAACTCTAATCAAGGTTGTAGGACTCTGAGCCACAACATCTCGCCGAATATCAGGAGTCAAGCCACTCACAAAACAATTTAAAATAGCCTTATTAGAAAGGTCGTCAGATCTGTTAGCTAAACTTGTGAATTTCAAGTAATAATCTGAAACAGAGCCAATTTGTTGGAGTTTAAACAACTCACCCATAGGACAATCAAAAGGAGAGGGCCCAAACTGAGATTTCAATGCACGAGTAAGATCTGACCAAGAATGCATCAAATCCATGCGTTGCGACATTTGAAACCACGAAAGGACATCTTTCTCAAAATGAATATCAGCAATTTCTACTCTATCCTCATCTTGTGTATGATGATAGTTGAAGACCTTTTCAACTTTAAAAATCCACTCCAAAACTGGAGTATGACCGTCAAAATGTTGAAACCTGAGGGAAATGTCTCGAACAAAAGAATTAATAGAAGTAACCGAAGAGCTCGAAGTGCCTCCATCTGAGTTCGTACCATTGACAGCGCGACTATGATTCCAAAGTAACAACTCCATCGTTTTATGGATTTTCTCAAAGCGATTTTGATTTTCTTGTTGATAGTTGCGTTGTTCTTCCATCCACGATGTCAGAGTATTAATCTGAATCTGCATAGTTTGAAGCCGCGTATGATCATATTGTTGTCCGTCATTGATGTCAGTGAAAGCACCAATGTAACATTATATATATAATCGATATATGTATAACAGTGACCAACACAATACAAAAGAAAAGTATGTTTAATAAAGTTTCGGTATGAGGTAATAAAAGAATGAAAATGCCACTAAGCAGCAAATCACCAGACCACGTGCAAACCAAAATCATCCTGAAGCAGAGAATGACAGAGGTATGAATATAGAGTGACAAAGCAAAGAAGTTTGGAGAAGAATTTTCAAGAAGAGGAATCTTACCTACACCATGCCTTCTCTCACGGTTGAAAATCCTTTAAAAGCATATTTGGTTTTCGGTGCCTCATGCTTTTTCTTCCTTCTTTAATTTCCTTATCACCCTCCACGTGTCTCTTCTCCATAACCAACTTTCTCGCCTTTTTATCTTTTACAGTGTATTTTTATATAAACAAGAATCGTAACAATGTTAAAAAAAGAAAAATATTAACGTGATTTTTTTTATATAGACAAGAATCATCCCTTTCTAAACAATTCCTTATTCATAGTTGATGGAAAATCCCTTAGTCATGGTCAAGCATTTTCAAGAGAGTTAAAGTCATTCTTGAAGATGGTGTCAACTCTACCTTGTGGACCACCTTTGGAGCCATCATGAAGCATGTATTGAAGAGTAGTGTAGGAATTTAGGCCATTGTATTAGGTCATGTAGTGTAGGTTTGTTTAAGGCTTGTATTAAGGCCTAAGTAGCATAGGATTTTCCTTAAAAGTTAGATATCCAAACCAAATGGAAAGTGTGTGCCATGTGTCATGCTTCCATTGGAGAAGATTTACTTTTTAAAAGATAGTCACATGGCACCTTAGGAGTGGAGAGTTTTTTCTTTTATTAGTGGGGGCACGTTGTTGAAGGAGGTGCAACTCACGGTTCTTATCTATTGGGTTCTTATCCATTTGAAAGATACAAGTCCAGAGAATGTTGGAGAAAATTATATACAATGTGGCCCACATGTGCTGATTCAGGAAGTGTTTGAATAAGGAGTGGACAGCTGCCCCCACATTGTTGACTCACGTTGGCAGCAAAAAGGCAGGATGCACATGAGGAGCTCACGGACAGCCGGCAAGCATGGGCTTCACGCTTTTAATAACCCAATCACGCATCCAGCAGCAGCTCCTCCGTTCTTCTCGGACACAGCAGCAAGGGACGGTCCAGCACCAACACTTTAAGCGTTCATGGCCGCAGCAGAGAAGAGCATGCAGCTGCACCGAGAAGAAGCTGGTCCAGCAGCTCTAAATTGGTACAGCACCTTACGGGCTGAAGGGAATGAAGGATTAACGGTCCAGCAAGCAAGCGTTGAAGTAACACACTTTGAGTGGAGCTCACGTTGAGAGAAAGAAGCAGCAGCATTCACGGCCAGCCTTCACACAGCAAGCAGATCCAGAAGTGGTGTGTACACGGGAAGGAGGTCCAGCTTCGTCCAGCAGGTGGTTGCGTCTAGCAAAGTATAGGAGTCCAGCAATGCACAACAAAGAAAGTTGCAAACGGACATTGGAGTGGGAGCCCACGGTTGAAAACCATTTCCGTGAAAGAGGAAGAAGATGTTCAGCAGCTGCAACTGTTGAAGGGAGGCTACTGATGTGTGAAGGGAAAGGAAATTCAGTGAAAGCCTAAGCAGCCTAAGCAAACGGACAAAAGAATGGAGGGCCCCACCCTATTTCTTTGGCACATTCGGGAGAAAATTGTGGAAGAATTTGTGGAAGAATTCGTGCTAATGGGAGACCAAGAAAAACGTAAAAGCTGGTTGAAATGAAGAAAGGGCACAGTATATTTATTGGCTATAATCCCTCGTGAGCGGCTATAGGAGAAACCTCTGAATCTAAACCTACTTGGTATTTCAATCCAGTTCTAACAATGTGTTTTTGGGATTGAGAAAGCGGAAGTGCTTGACGTTGTATATTACAACTCATTAAAGCTTGAACTGTTGTAACCAAATAAATATAGTAGTGTAGCAGTAGTGTTAGAAAAAAAACACAAGCCAGAGTATTTTACTTTACCCACCTCAATTATGTATTATTTACTTTTCTTAATAATAAATTCTTGGATTTTTAAAAAGGAGAATAAGATTTAATTTAATTTATTTCTTTTTACAATAACAAAACAAAATTTGAAGTGGCATTTAAAACGTGGAAAGAAAGAACAAACAATGAAAGTGAGTGTCGGTGGATTTGGATGTAATTAATGCTATTAGAAAAATACTATCGCTGTAATTAATGCTATAAGAAAAAAATTAATAATAAGAGCTAATATATGTTATTGGGTAAAAACCGATTAATCTTTGCTCTGGTGTCCGAAGCACGTCTTGTCACTGTCCAATGGTTCAGGAAATTCAATTGCAAAGTACATAACTGGTTGGCACCTGTATCTCATGTACCTTTTCACTCTCTGAAAACCAAACAAAATTTAATGTAGATTTGATCTACATATTCACAAAATTGACAGGTTGTATATAATTTAAAAGGTCACGTGTCATTCTTAGGGTCGAGAACAAAAGATATTGGATCCGATTAAAAAATATTAAGTAAATTTGAGCATTTCAAGAAATTAGATTGAATAAGCAGATAATACAAAATAAATAAAATGAATTATTATAGTTAATTTTGAATAATAAGTTTAAATTTTATGGATATTTGTCAGGATCCTTAAAAAACTTAAAACTCTCTGTTAGTGAAAGCCTGAAAATCAGAAAGTCAAAGACATGTATGGACAGCAGAGTAGTCGATCGATTTTTAACGATGGTATAAAAATCAAACTTTCAAATTTTGTGTCATTTCTCTGCATGCACCATTCTCTTCAAACCTTCTGATGTTCTTCATTTTCTCCTCCTTCTCTCTACAATCTTCTTCTTCTTCTCTCTACAAACTCTTACTTTTCTTTTCTTCGATCATCATTCTGTCACGCCAAACAAGAACCAACAGTAAACAACCGTCCCCACAGATCACCACCTGGCTTTCCAGTGTGCTTTGTCCTCACTCGCACACTTTCTGGGAAAACTTCCCAGAAGGTCACCAGGCCAAGCACGCTTAACCATGGAGTTCTTATGGGTCAGGCTACCGAAAAGCAATTGCATTTTGGTGATATGAGTAGCCAAATCAATCCCTTTAAGCTATCCTTCAAATGTATAGTCCCATACCTATACGGTCTCGAGATCCCTCTCATTCCGGTGTATGTTCGATTCGTCCATGTGCCCCTTCCACTGGAAGCCTGCCAGGAGCCGCTCCTTGTCAGTGCCCCTTGCACCATGCCTCTTGCACCAGCGATTCACTCCCCGCCCTCGTCAGTGCCTGGGTGTCACATGCCCACCAACTTTCGCTTTTCGTCCTCAAATCACACCGTACTGGAAGAGGCTAGGCTTTGATACCATTAATGTGACATCCCAATTATATATAGAAAGCATATATAATAGAAATACTAAATCATAATATAAAAGCATAGAAATATTAAATCATAATATAAAAGCATAGAAATGTTAGCTCCCCTACTTATATTCCAGACTTAATCTCTTGCTCCGAATTTGTTTCCCCGAAAACTCTTCAGAACCTCTACTCTTCTTGCAACGAAAAATTTCTTCCTAACTCTTTCTTCTCTATTTCTCAAGCTCTCACTTGATTCCTCTTTTCTTGGTACAGAATACCCTTCCCTCCCATGGCTATTTATAGGCAAAAAAATTTACTATTCATTAATTTTTTAATATTATTTATTATTTTAATATTATTTAAAAATAATATTTTAATCATCCACTTGATTAAATCTGATCTTTATTTCTTTCATGCTAAGGAATTCTTATTCTAATTCCTTCCATGCTAAGAAATTCTTATCTTTTTTTTTTCACTATTCACTTTTTACTATTCACTATTCACTTTTTACTATTCAATTTTCTAAAAAACAAAATCCTAAATAAGTTATAAAAAATTTGAGCCTCTCACTCTAGAATTACTATAATTTTATATCCAAAATTTACATTTTTCTATCCATTAAAATTATTATTACTAATAAAATGCTAAAATTTACTATTATAAATATTTTTCATGGGTCTTATAACTTGTTTGACTGAAGTGCTCTTATCTTCTAACAAACCAGAAATAAATATTGGTTTATCATCTGCCTTTTCCCAATCAAATCCAACCCCTTCATCCACTATTACATCTATACTAATGATCACCTGTTTCTTCTCTGGATTGTACAATCTATACGCTCATGTTGAGTGATACCCCACGAGGATGAAGTTTTCACTTCTATCATCTAGCTTCTTTCTCCTTTCATCTGGAATATGCTTGTAGCACACATACCTAAAAATTTACAAGTTATTGGCAACTAGCTTGATTCCTGACCAAGCTTCTTCAGGAGTGCAGTCTGGTAAGGATTTGGTTGAGCTTCTATTAAGAAAATAGGCTGCTGTGGAAACGACTTCTCCCCATAAGTAGTGTGGCAGCTTCTTGGCTTTGATCATGCACCTAGTCATGTCAAGCAACATCCTGTTCATTCGATCAGCCAGACCATTGTGCTGGGGTGTATATGGAGCTACCACCTCATGCATAATTCCTTTATCAATGCAGAACTTGTTCATCTTGTGTGAGTTGAATTCTCCTCCACCGTCTGTCTTGAAGGCCTTAACCTGCAAACCGGATCGCCTCTCCACCATAACATAGAATTTCACAAAACATGAATATACGTCATTCTTTTCTTTAATCAAGTAGATCCAAATCTTTCTAGTCCACTCGTCTACGAAGACTAAGAAATATTTGTTACCTCCAATTGATTCCACATCAAAAGGTTCACACTCATCTGAATAGAAGACAACAAGGGATTGTTTTCCTCTCTTGTATGCGGTTTTCTTAAATTTAGTTCTCGTCTGCTTTCCAACAACATAGCCTTCACAAACTCTGCTAGGAATTTGTATCACTAGAACCCCTTTCACAAGATCTTTTCTTCTCAATAGACTCAGACTTCTAAAATTCAGATGGTCATAACGATAGTGCCATAGCCATGCTCCCTCTTTAGTATCAATAGCAGCTAAACATTGTACAACAATAGCATTGAGGTTTACCTTAAACGTTTTGTTCCTGGCAAGTGGAGCTTTGAGAACAAGTCGTTGCCTTTCATCAAACACCTCTATGTGTTTCTGATGCATCGTCATCGTATAATCTTTCTCCAGAGGCTGTCCCAAACTCAACAAATTACTCTTCATGTTTGGAACATACAACACATTGTTCATGTACGCAGGTCAACCATCCTTGCGTTTGATCAAGATTTTTCCAACCCCTTCAGCCATGATCATGCTATTGTTAGCAAACCTTACACTAATTTTGATACTCGGGTCTAGGTCTATCAGCCATTCTTTCTTGCCTGTCATATGGTTGGAGCATCCTGTGTCTAAATACCAGCAAAATTCGTCTTCTGCATGGCTAATTTCATTTGTCATCAACACGTGTTCAACCTTTCGACACCTGTCCCATGTAAGATTATCATTTTTGCCCTTGTTCAGTTCTAGATTCTTACTCTCACACCTGTTCTGAATTGATCTCCAATGCCACTTGTCTTCACTATCTCCAATTGTACTCATCAATAAAACATGATCAAAATCGAAGTCACCCATATCTTGTGCAAGATTGGCTTTATCACTTTTGTTTTTCTTCGCAGCTTCATTGTGCTAACATTCCGATGAGTAATGTATGAATTTGTTGCAGGTATAACACTGGTTATTTCTCTTATCAATGTTCTCTCTCCCTCTTCCTCTCGTCTGCTTTCCTCCTCTCTTGCTTCCATATATGTGCTCACTGCAATCTCCTTCAACACTCTGATCAAAGATGTTCATATTTCTGCCTCCGGTTCGACCTTCACGTGATTGGCCTCTGCCTCTTCCAGCCCCTCGCCCTTTGGTTTGTAATTACTTCTGGCTTGTAAAGCTTGATTCAAACCTTGACTTACCTCTTTTTCCACATTTCTTCTTTCCATCAGTCTCTATTCATGTATCTCCAGAGAGTTATGCAGTTCTTCCACTCTCATAGTTTTGAGATCTTTACATTCTTCTATAGCAACAACTATATGATCATACTAAGGAGTTAGTGTCCTGAGTATTTTTTCAACAATCTTTCTATATTTTTCTTTCTTGTCGCATGACCTCATTGCATTCACAACCACTTAGATTCTTCCAATGTATTCTACAATGGTCTCATTTTCTCTCATGCATAGAAGCTCGTATTGTCTCTGTAACGACAGCAATCTAATCTTCTTTACTTTCTCAGAATTACCGTATCCTTCTTGCAAGATATCCCAAGCCTCCTTCGCCGTAACAGCCTTCGAGACCTTTTGGAAGATTGTGGTCGACACACACTAGTGCAATAGCGTTCGTGCCTTGTAGTTAAACTTCTTATTCTCCTTGTGTTGTCTCTTTGCTTCTTCCGAATCTCCCTTCAATGGTTCTTTAAAGTCTTTCTTGACTATCTCGTCCACTTCTTGGAAACCAAGAATTGTGTCCATTTTTATGCACCAATCATCGAACCCCTTTCCGTCAAACACTGGTAGATTACCATGAATCACCCTAGTAATCTCTTCTCAAACTCCTTTCTACTTGATCGTCTTGAACTTCACCACCCTTCACCAGGTTTCAGAACCTTGCTCTTGATACCACTGTTGGTGTGAGACGTATATTGAGAGGTGTAGTGGGTATAAGAGTTATGCAGAGAAAAACTCAATAATGCAGAGAGTAGTAAATAACAACAGATGAAAAGTAATTCTCATTATGAATAAACAAATACAAGAATATATGTAGTAAAGAGTAAGCACGTGAATTAACTATCAAAGACAGTTATGGTAGTTTGGGTATACAACAACATTTTGGTCATCTATCAAGTAAGGGAAGCTATTTATCTTGTTTTAAATTTTGATGCTTTAATAGTTTGAATTGCATATTTAGTTTGTTTGAGATTTGTTGAAATTTTGGTATGGGTGGTTAAACCTATTAAATTTTTGTTGATTAAGCTAGTTGCATGTGGATTGTAATTGTTTGAATTGATGTTGAATTGAAGAATTGATAATTTGACCAATTGAGGACATTAGTATGCAAATTTGATATTGGAACCTATTTTCAAACTAAATCCCAAGTCAGGAATACCAATTTGGTCCTCTGAACATTTCATTGTTTCTCCAAAATCATTGAATGAAGCATATTGGTTTTTTGTGTCGCAAGGTACTGAGCGACCCTTTCACGAAAGCCTTGGTGTTGAATAGTGACAAGGTGCCATTGAGCATCGATTTTCACTACAGGTTTGAAACCATTTTAATTCTAATTCATTGAGCATTTCTTTTTTTGTGATTTTCTTATTTTTACTGTTTGAATTGATTCATGTAAATTCATTTCATGTTTAATTGTGAATTGTTGGTACTTATGAGATGTAAATATGATTGTAATCATGGATGATGTGTATTGTGAGATATAATCTTGATAATGCTAATTTTTACCATTATCTAAGCATCATTTTAGTAGCAAAATAAACTCTTATTTAGCTTATTACTTGCTTAAATCCTCTCTTTTATTTAGTTTTAGTATTTATCTATATTTTGAGCTACATTACGTAAATAATATTCTAATCCCTTGTTTTTTTGATCTATTTCGATGTGAGGAAGATCCTCCATTACATTGAAGAGCCTCGGTGATCCAGGAAGTCATTGATTTAAAAGTCATTTTCACTTAAGTGAGGATAATTTAGCTTATGCGAGAATGACTATCTTCTCCAAGAAGTTTATTCTCGCTTAAGCGAGAATAATTTAGCTTAAGCGAGAATTCGGGCAGTATATATACTCACGAGGCAGAAAGAAAAAAGGGTCTTTGGTTCTTTGGAGGCGCGATTTCACGTCTGGAGCTCATGGAGGGCGCGAGGAGCTTGTGGGAACATCTCCTCCTCTTCCTTTGGGTCTCCTTCTTCTTCCATCTTCCATGTTTGTAAGCTTTAGGGTTCTCCATG
>NW_025902202.1:0-11105 GCF_018835915.1 Vigna umbellata
ATCTATATCTAGACAATATTTTAAATGCAACCAATATAGAGTATTCTAAACGACTTAATAAACAGACCCGCATAAATGTTATAGTACATGGACCATGCTAAACAATATAATGAACGTCTAACGTTTTAAATCCAAAAGTAGGAATAATACTCTTTTGTCTGTTTATATTGTTTCTTTTTATCTGTGCAAATCCATAAAGGACAAATACTTTATTCAAATGTTGAAGAACCTTAAGAGATACATAGATATTTTGATAATGTTTCATCAATGCTTTGTGTCTACCCAATCCGTACAAGTAGAACAATTGCCTATGCAAAAGCAACATAACATCTCACTTCGTACAAAAAGACAACACACCTACATCAAAGTCAATGATTCTATGTAACAAATATTTTTCTGAGCTTCATATATAAAGAAGATTGCATAAGAGAAGAAAATAGAGAATTAACTACACATACTCTTACATTGCAAATATTCTCTTGCTCTTGCGTCGTCTAACTCTTTGAAAAATAAATTTTTTTGTAACAAGTTTTTCATATATACTTTGTATTGATTTAAATCTTCTCTAAGAGAGCTTCTAAATTTGCACTTGTTTTTAAAAACACTTTATTGTTTTTGGATAATCAAGAGTGATTTAAAACACTTGGTTGTTTAACTCGGGGGAGATATACATTTATAGTTAGCTATTGATAACGGTAATTTTTACCATTATCTAAGGTTCATTTTAGAGACAAAATTAGCTCCCCTTTAGCTTATAACTTGCTTAATCCTGTCTTTTATCTTAGTTTTATGAATAATTGTGTTTTGGGCTACTTTGATGTAATTTCATCTCTAATCCCTTATTTTTGTAGCTAATAATGTGCTTGGAAGAATCTCCAACAATGTATGGAGCTGAACCAACCAAAAGAAGCAAGCAGATATGCAAAAAACAAGAAAAAGATGTAGTGCAGAAAAATCAAGCCCAGGCGCCCCAAGAAGGGGGCTGAGCGTCAGTCTTTGCGCAACTCTCGCGCTTGGGCGCCCTAGAAGGGGCGCTGAGCACTGACGATGCTAATATGGAAGATCTGTTCTATTTAAATCTAAAATGCAAAGGGGTTTGGGTCTTTGGTGGTTTGGAGGCGCGATTTTACTCAAAGGAGAGCTTGGAGGGCTGGTAGGGTTTGTGGGAACACTCCCTTCTTCCTCTTTGGGTTCTTCTTCTTCTTCTTCCATGGCCATTTTGTAAGCTTAAAGGGTCTCCATGGATATGGAGATCCAAACCCATCTTGTTAGGGTTAGTTGTAGCCTTTGAATCTTGTGTAATTGTTGAATGATTTGAATATATTTATATGCCTTTTCTATCAATTGCTAGTATTCTTGTTTCCAATCTTAAAGCTTGCATGTAATGGGGATGTAAGATGGAACCTAAAACTGAAACAAAAGTCCTTATGGTTCATTGATTCTAGGGATGGAAGATGATTTTCTACACTTTATAACTTTATTCGAGATACTTAGAATACTTAGAAAAATCTGAAATTTTTCTGTACTCACAAAATAATCTCACAAAATTAAATAGAGATTGATATTTATTCAAAAATATCATACATCAATTTAATTACATCACTATGAGGTTGAAGCTTCAAAAGATATAAAAAACTTAAACTTTTTTTTGTGTGTTAACTTTTTAAACTTAAATTTTTAATATGAAATCAATATGTTATCACGAATTCAACTCGTATCAGTAAGTATAGAACCACTAATATATTATACTCATTCAATGGACCCAATCTTTCTCAATAGTTAATATGTTATTTAATTACTAACCGAACACACTCACATGTAAACCATAATATATGTTAAAAATGAACTATTAAAACTTCTTATCAGTTCTACCTGAATAATTAACTAGTACAATTATAACTGATAATGCTTCAATATTTATATTAACAATTTAACCTGCACGGCACTCGTGCAAAACCTTCCTCGAGTAAAACCCTTTCTAAAGCCAAAGAAATATATATATTTATATATAATATATATATCTATATATATAATAATCTATATATATATATATATATATATATACTATATAGATAGTATTATAACACTTTGGACTCAACAAATAGCTTAAAATATTAAAATCTCCTCAATCTTTTTTATAAAATTTATAAACACATT
This sequence comes from Vigna umbellata, assembly GCF_018835915.1. The sequence goes on from NW_025902202.1 coordinate 2,158, forward strand.
CGAGAATTTTAAGAATTCACATATAAATTTAAAATCAAAGTAACGTTTATATATTAAAAAAAAAACGAGCCATTCTATTTTTATTGAAAATTGTGTCAACTTGCAAGTTTGCATAATCTATAGGAACCTTCCTGTCAACTCTTTCACAAATGATCCCGTAAAGGCAAAATAAAATTTTCAGGAAAAAATATAACGCTATTCACAATTTTTTTCTCCTCTTTTTTCTTATTTTATCATAAAAACCATCGCGAGTAACTCCTTTGGTATAAAGTAGGGATACTTTCACCCGTGGCCATGTGCGTACGAACCCTAATACATTTTCCTCTTTATGACGGTGAGAACCGCCCCACAAAAGGAAACTAGAGGACCCTCGGTGAATTTACTTTATTAAGATAAGCAATGATGTGTTTTCCATGGAATGGCCATGACTTAAAATTCAATAATGTGACGCAAAGTAGTTTAGTAGCTTAGTCGCCACTCATGTTTTGATCTAATGTGAGAAGCCGACTGTGGGGTGGTAACCCGTACCTTTGACATTGTCAAACATGAACTTGCTTCTTCAATATTGCTGCATCACTCCAAAAAGTTCTTCAACTACTTTTTCTTTCATCCATTTCCAATCTTAACAGTGATACCGTGGACAACAAAAAGTATCAAACCATCGTGTCATATTTTATTTGACGCACAATACTTTCATAAGGTATCCAGATCTCATACATAGGTTTTCATATCGGAGATCTAAATAAGAAAAATGTTACCGTAATCATATATATTGTAACATAGATAAGTCGTATTACTTAATGGGAAATCATATGTGATCTAGTTTTACTCATCAACTTGAATGGCCACGATCTTTCACATTTTCCGTCCCTTTTAGTACGTGACCTTCATTAATCGAGTTCACCAAATCCTTCTTTCCCTTAGTTTTTAAGGTGTAACCCGATCCCAAAAGAATAGCCTATGTAATTTAACAATATTTGGATTTCTCTACTACCACTTTGATTGGCGACGAACATATATTTTGTTGACACTCGTTCTAGGGTTCTCTTATTGTTATCCACTATTTTTATTTTTCATCATAGTGCCGCAGGTCCTGAATTGGGGTTTGATAAACGTTTCATTCTACAACTATGGTGTCTTCAACCTACTCCTCTTGACGCCTCAACAGGCTATAGTTTGCAAGATACGCCATATTAATTAGACCCTAGTAATTAAATTTCTCATATGTACTTGCCCCCTTATCCATCTTTGTCCCCACATTGAGTTAGTCACTTTTTGCCTTTTTCACTGTTATCCGCGTGATTGTCACTTTATTTTACTTCATCTTGGATATGTATCTTTTTCATCATCGGTCTTGTATTTTTTTTGTGTTTGGTGAGGTGTGTTTTTTCTGAGGTTGAGGTATGCTTTCCGTTTTTTATTCTCTTTACTCCACCGCTTTTTATATGATATGTTTGTATAGGCGTTGTTGGATATATCTGCCGTGCTGAGCCCCTTCGTCGCCTTGTATCTCGTTTTGGATTGCAAAAACGCACAGCACCATGTACTTGGCCCGGGCTCTGCGCCTTACATGTAGTCAAGAATTTTTCTGCGTGTTGCGACTACCAAACGGAATATTGACCTTATATTTCTTCTTTGCTCGGGGTTCTTTCTAGGCTTTCGGTGCTCTTCGTCTGTAAAGAAAATAAGTAAACTCAACTCCAATATAAACAACTAGATCAATTCTTATAACTGGATTTTTGATTATATTATTCAGGGAAAGGACCACGGTTATTTTTGTTTCTAGACAGCGGTTCACAATTGCGACCTATACAGGACCCGCCGTCAAACAAACTCTTCCCCCTTTTACCCGGTGTCAGCGCGCACCCGCTGTAGGATTTCGCCCTTGGTCCTGGGGACAACTGATGCAATATCTTCGGATTTCTCGTGGCTTCGATAGGACGGCCACGAGGTAGTACAGTGGGTTGGGCAGAAAGCTGCAACTATCGAAAATGTTAGGAAGTTGGTTGTTCAAAGCCGAAAAGCACTGTGCAAGCAGGCTTATCGCCATGTTCTTCTGCTAATGCCACAAAACCTTTCGGGAAAACACAAAGATTTTACCTTTCTTTTTGAGATGAGCTGTTGGCTATGTGAAAACCCCATGTCTCATTGACCATCAACAAAAACTAATCTCCTATAGTGCATCATCCTCACTCTCTCAAAAAGGACGATACTTATCTGTAATTTCAAAAAATTGATCATACTATAATAGCCATCTAGGTGGTCTTGGGACCTCCGCCGTACGCTGACCGCTGCACTTAGCAATAATCTTGGATCTTCTTCATAGTACGGCAACTCTTTCGGCATTTACTTCTAATCGATGCTTAGCGCGAACTCCATGGTAGAAAAATAACACTCTAATCTCCTCGCCTTCTCGGACACATTATTTGTCAATACCTCCTTCTTCATCTCCTTAGTGAACGGTTTCACGATCCCTTCCGCCACTACAAAATGCCTTTCCCTGAACAAATCGGCAAGGAACCTCATACGGACACGATGTCAGTGATCAGATCGGTGATGACGAACTCCACCTCCGGCATCGACGCCGGGTAAACCACGCTGCCTTCGAGAACCGAGCCTCCCAACTGGAACCGCGCTTTGGAGGGATTGGTCGTGTACTTTTCCAAGCGCGTCTGTGGGAGTGAGGTAGCACACCAATGGTCTGCCAGTTGTTGAGCACGTCCCACGCACCCTTGCGCGGCGCGCGGGTGGAATGGAGGGCCGGTGCAGGACGAGGGGCGGACTGAGCCGTGCGAAGACGATGGGCTCTGAATCGGAGTGCGAGTGCCGACGCCCATTTGCTTGGACAGTGAACGGAAGTAAAGAAATGCCTGTTGTTGGGTTTAGGATTCTCCCTGATCAGCCTCTGCCATGGTGAAGCTGAACTTTGAGAGGAATTAGAATAAGCCACCGCCATCGCATGATGAAGAGAAAAAAAAAAATGGAGATCGATACCCCAAGGCTCACGAGAAAGGGACCTAAGGCCTTTACTGCCTGGTTGGTGGTCACCGCCACCTTATGCCCGGTGTTACACTGTTGGTCACCAGAACGCGTTAGTATGGCATTTCCAAAAGTTGTCACTTGAATGCAGGTTAGGGTGGAAGAAAGGGTAGACCCTTTTAGTCTCGCATTTAGCTTGTTTAACTGAGGTAATTTTTCTTTTATGCCTCTGTCCTTAACACCGAGACGTATTAAGTTCGTTCAAATTACAAAAATGCCACCGCCTTTACATATGCTTCGGTTTTCTGGAAACCGAGACGTATGACCTGCGTTCTTAACTCCATTTTGCACTAGTGTATCACAAATATCATCTTTTCATGGTTTTAAGAGTGTTAATATTTCATATAAATCTCACACTTTGATCACATGTTTAGTGATTGTTTTGGGCTTGGTAATAATAATATTTTTTGTACTAGGTATGTAGCCCTCTAAACTCGAAAGTTAATAAATTTTAAAGGTGGACCAAGTTATTAAATAAATGAGTTTATATGTTGTTTTTAACTCTGTACTTAATTTTGTATGCTATATTTAACTCATAGTGGGATTGTACTTGGGCACTTATGTTGTTAAGCCTTTTGACATTTAATTTATACTTGGATTTTTTTACGAGTAAGTTTATAATTAGACATTTATAAGATACTTGTAGTGTTTTCCAAGTGGGTCCATGGTTTAACACTCATAAGATACTTGGAGTATTTTCGATGTAGGACACTAATAAGATACTTGGAGTATTTTCCAAGTAGGTTCATGGTTGGACATTCATGCTCATATTTGTCGAATAATCATAACTTTTAACACTCGTGCTCATATTTACCGAGTAATCACATATTCGAATACTAGGCTCGAATTTATCGAGTAGTCGCATATAATCAAACACTAGGCTCGGAAAAGAGTGCATACTTTTTTCCATCAATATGAAACAAAGCAGTAAAATTAGTTCAAAAGCTAAATATTGGGGTATTTCTAATGCTACCAGCCCCATCTCGTACTTCTATAACATTCATCTCAGTTAATTTCTTGTTTGTGTACCGACTTCCCACATTTTCATGGTTCTGCATCAAGCAATTATCGATGGAATAATCCAATTTGGACTTATAGAGTACATTTGTTGATCATCTATCTAGTCATTGTAACGTTTTAATTCTTGTCTGTGAAACATTTTGCTTATGTGGTTGACATTATTGTGCTTCCTAATTTGAATTTTGAGTGTGAACTTTTAGTACTCTGGTTGGGTCTTTAATTTTTCATTAACGATCTATATCGATCTCATACTCACTAGTGCAAAAATAGTGTATAACGTCACGCGTTCAATGTTCAACCATTTAATAGCCAACATTAAAAATGACCGGTGACACTTTTGAAAATAAATGCAATTATTAGACGTCGTTTAGAATTATAATTCAACATCAATTTGTTATAAGACGTTGAATATTGAGAAGCCCGACTTCCTATTGGGTAAATTTTGCAAAAATGCTTGGCGCGAAGGTGAAAATGTATTTACGTATGACGTCAAATGCCCTAGAATTTGACGTCAAAAGGATATAAAATGTCGAATGCCCCAGCGTTAGACGTCAAAAGTTTAGTGAATTCAATAAAAATTTGAGCGGGAGATTGAAAATTCATTCACTTTATCTTAGCGCGTGAGACCCTCCTCTGCTCAAACTTTTCTGGAATGAAGTTTGTCGACCATCACATGTAATCTTTCTTTCATTTGATACAAATGCATGTTAATTAACTACTTTCTGTATGACTTTCGTTTGTTTTGACCGATTATTTTCGTGTTTTTGTCCTTCATAGGCATATTCTACTTTCTCTTTCACTGGTGACAATATTTTATTCTGACGAACTCATCTTTTGAAGGTTAGTTTTTGGTTTTGTTTTGAAGAAATTATTTGTTAAACTTGTTTGTTGTTTTTTTTCTTGAACTTGTTTGTTGTTGTTGTTTGGTTGAACTTGTTTGTTATTGTTGTTTGATTTAACTTGTTTGTTGTTTGTTATTGTTGTTCGTTGTTTGTTATTGTTGTTCGTTGTTTGTTATTGTTGTTTGTTGTTGATACTACACTACACGTTCATAGTTCATGCTTTATAAAATACCGAAAACTGAAATTTGTTAGGTTTCATAGAGTTGTAAAAAAGGATCACAATTAATTAAAAAAAACAAAGAAAAAATAACGTCGTTTATTGACAAATTCAACGTTAATTTGCTTTACTAGGAACGTCTAATGTAAATTAACGTCGAATTTTTTAAATTCAACGTCAATTTAACTCTTCCAATATGACGTTGACCTCGGATTCGACGTGAAAGGCCAAAAAACACCGACGTTATACAGTGTTTTTGTACTAGGGTATTAGTTCTACCTGTGTAATGTTTTTATCTTTGGTAAAAGGTATTGCTTGATGTCTTGGATTGATCCCAGAATTTGCAAAGCGTTTGACGAATTGGCATTATGAGGAATTTCAAGTTTATCTCTTCTCGCTTCTCTGAACTTAAGCTTGTTCTTTTACTTGCATGTCTTATCACTGTGCAACTCTTTTCTTTGCTACCACTTCTTATATTTGAGTCTCTTCTCGTATTATATATTTGAAGTTTACATCAACTTGTTGAATCTTCTTGTTTTATTCGATGTCAAAGTTTTCTCTTGCTATGCACTAATAATGGGTAATTCCCCTTTCATGCGAGGATGATTTTGGTGAAACTTTTGACTTTTAATAAAGGATGATGTGAGTTAATACTATGACCATGCAAATTGTAGCTACCATGATGCATACAAATTTTTAGACAGAAATATTGTTGAAAGTTTACTAAAAAAACTCTAAGAAAAGAGAGGTGACTTACAAATGGACAAACTTAAAAAACTTGTCATTCCTAACGAGAGTTTTCCTTAAACCTTTTTTACAAAATTTCCCTTGTAGAAATTCTAAAAAAGATTTCTCATTCTTAGCCATGACACAAACCATTTGTTAGAGAATATCACTCGTACTTTTCACATGACTTGTGTATAAAGTCGACCAATTCGTAAGTTGTCATTATTGTGGACTTCATCAATCTTTTGTCTTCTTCAAGAGGCTTCTCTGAGTTTTACCACGTTCATAACATCATATGAGAATAATGTATCTTTAATAAATGATTGAAGGGTACAATGATAAATTTGTGTATTCTTGTATTGTGACGAATGAAAAAGCTTAATACAAAAGGAACTTTTCTAACACGTGTCCTTTTTTTTATCATTCCACAATGAAGGTGACCAAGTATTGGTCATGCACCTACAACTTTGGGAGTCTCTTTCTTTTTCCCTTTTCTAGATTTGTAGGGATTATGTTAGAAAAGATAAGCCTTATATCTCAAACTAAGAGGGGGATGAATTGGTTTTAACCGTTTTTAAAATCATTTTGAAATCTTCATGAGTTCTTGAAACTTGAAATCAATAATCAAAGGCAAATGAATCAACAAAGATAAAGAGAAGGAGAAAAAGATCAAGACACAACAATCTATATTGGTTCGGCTATCACAAGCCTACATTTAGCCCTCCTTCAACAACCTTAGGTGAAGGGAATCCACTATAATGATTTAGTATACAAGAATACAATGTCAATCCCTCAATTGCACTCCTCTCACCACTCAAAATCAAAATAATAAAACAAGAGATGAAAACACTCAATCTCTTACAAACACAAGAGCAATCACAGCTCTTCAAACCTGGTTATCCCCACATAGGTACATAATGCACAGTTTGTTGATGAACCTGATCTTTAGCACACTACTCTTCAAGTACGAATTGAATCAAAACCAATGTAGTCCAAAGTCTTGAAAGAATCCTTGATTTGTAATCATCAAATGAAGGTTTGATTCTCCAAGAATGTTTCTTGAAATCACTTGTAATCAGAACTCACCAAGAATGTTAGTATTTGAAAATTGTAACATTATTGAAAGAGGTTCAAGTCACATATATATAAGATTTTCAAATCCTGTTGCAAAATAATTGATTATGTTAATTGCATAACCTGTTATGCTTTCCTTTCTGTTTTAACAAATTATTCCATGTGTGTAATCAATTATTTAAACTCTTAAGCCTATTACTTCTTCTTTTAACAAATTAGATTATTTGAATAATGGATTAGACTATGCTCTCTATTTTAATCTATTATCAAACTTATGTAATCCATTATATTAACACTTAACCATATTAGTCATCCATTTTCCATCCTTAACAGATTATCTCACTTATATAACATATTATAGCTTGCTCTCTGTTTTATTCGATTATGTAACTTATATAACAGATTATAACATAGTGATTTGCCCCAGTTAAGCTTTATAAGTGTTCTAGCTATATTTAATAGATTATATACTTTATGTAATAATTTATTTATACCATAAACAATATTTTAAATCTGTTTTAGACATTATTCACTCAACATCACTGGATTCAATTATCTACCACAAACATGATAAAGATATAAGCATTTGTTATGTCATTTTGTTGTGCAAGAAACCATTGTTAATCATTTAACCAATCATCATCAAAAACTAAGATGTAAAGAAGCTAAGCTCCTCCTATCAACAATCTCCTCCTTTTTTTTATGATGACCAACAAAAAAAATGTTTTCCATTTACTCTCCCCTTTGGGCATTAGCAAAAAATAGCAAAACAAGCAAGTAAAATTGAATTCATATGTGCTAAAACATCAAAACCACTTACAAACCCATGAAGTATGTGATGTTCTCCCTATCAAAAAGAGTTACAACACTATGGAAATTTGTGAGCAATATATGAATAAAATAAAAATAAAGATCAGCACAATATTGTATTAGAGTAATATGACTTGTATCAGAGCAGAATTTGCTTATTTCACATGATAGAGCAATGATTCAAGTACATTTTTCAATACTCATGTGAGATGAAGCACATATTTAATCAATGAGTATATGACAACATAAGACTAGTCTGTTATGCAGCAGAATATATGATAGATGTATTATTAGCATAGTTGCAGCAGAGTTATAAGTGCATAAATGGTCTCAAAATAATACACATTGCACTATATTCAATGGTTTTCAATGTGAATTTGTGTTATATGCAACATATAACATGGATGTCGCTCAAAACATGTATTTAATGTCAATTTAAACTTGTATATTAGACTAGAAATGCAGTTAGATGCACATAAAACAAGATTTTGTCACCTAACCGATTATATTATTGACTTCACTAATTAAATTCTACAATAATGGTCATATAACAAATTATACAATATGTTTAATATGTTAAAATAGTGTAGTATGGTCTGAACTAATGATGTCTAAGTCTGTATCACTCAAGTTTTGAACCAAAACAACTTTCTTTATACCATACAATGTTAGTATTAAATAGGTAGAGTATTTACAACAGTTTGTGCTAATATGTATGAACATGGAATGATAATAAAAATTGAATCATAAGATCAAGTGCTAAAGATCAGATTTAACATTCCAAAACAGAAGCAAATTGATAATCCAATGTATTCATGCAAGTATAGATTTAGTTCAATTAATGAAGCATTCAAATATACTGGTATTGAAACCATACACTATTTGCATAATATGTGTTTCCTTTTCACTTATAACAACAATATTCATAGTAATCAATGGTATATGACAACTCTTCCATGTACCTACTACACATAAATATCCATCCCCACTATTTATGATGTATAGGTGAACATGTCCTATCTTCACAGTGATAAAAATACCTCCTACTTTATATTTATTACTGAACAAAAAGCCTACAATACTTCCTTAAAACGTACCTCCCAATTTATAACATATTTCTCATTTTGTCACTCTAAATTTATTTCTTATAAGCAAAGAAAATCAATATTTTTTTAAATCACTTTTCTTCCTGACCTCCCTTATCTTCTTAGTAACTTAAA